>JAVYIG010004475.1:0-160946 GCA_035222895.1 Strongylocentrotus droebachiensis
GGGTAATAATTGCTCAACTATTTCTCCACAATATCCATTTGCCCAACTATCAAAACAACCATCTATTGGGTAATAATTGCTCAACTATTTCTCCACAATATCCATTTGCCCAACTCTTTAATTCGTCTGTTGGATAATCATTGCTCAACATTTTTTCCATAACATCTATTTGCTCAACTCTTTTTCTCATCTAAAGGGTAATAATTGCTTAACTGAAACACAAATAACATACACAGTAAACACATGTTGTTGTTTTCATCAGAAACGTAAAAACAAAACTTGTTAACATCAACTACAACATTACAATTTTTGGTGAAAAAAATACAACCTTTAAAAAAAGTAAATGCAAATATAGCCCCTTTTGGTGCAGCATGACAACTTGATGTACACTGTATGTATCCCATGTACTCTGATTTCATACATGAATATGTGCATCATATATATTTTGTGGGTGTGGCATAGTGTTCATTTATCCTGACACACCAATACTCTGCCTTAGAGTGTTACACATGCACACATTTTTTTGAAGTGAAAAAAAAAGAGGAAATAAATTCAAATCCCTCTAGATTATTTGACATGTGCAGAAGTACCACATGAAAGTTTGGCTATCTGTGATGGTGAACAGGTACTGATCAAATAACAAGGATACACACTGCCTACTATAACTTTTTGATTAGATTAAAGACAACAAAAATCAATTGACCCTACCTGCTATACTCAGTTTGATTGATTTTATTGATATTATCAATAATATCAATACAATTTTGCAAAATGTAGATGAAAATGTTGACTTCTCTACTTCTGCTTTGCGCGATGTAAATTAATGCATGCAGTCCATTCAGCAGAGAGTTCAGCGTAGGGTCAATGGACGATACACATTACATGAAAATTAATGGTATATGTAATTTACAATCATATACCCCACTTGCTGTTTTAAACGCAGAAAATATCATAGCTCATGTTTTATGAAGAAATATATCATTTTGATGTACGAGTTATGAAACAGTACTCTTGGGATTAAGACCAAACACGATAAGCATTTGTATACGCCAGTGCAAAAGATTTATAGCCAATAATATGTTTTGTATTTATACTTGGCATATATTCATTTGTTTTCTTAAACTTTCAAGGTGGGGATGTTAAGCAATGATTGGGATAAAACAATTAGGCCTTTATCATTTTTAAAATGTACACAAAGACTTCTGCTGTGTATAAATTCACTCTTTTTTTTATATTATTCAGCGATCCTCACCCCACCCTCAAATCTTCAGTCTTACACAAACATGTCTAAATTATGTAAAATAATGTGCTGAATCCAACTCATAACAGTTTGTCTTTAAGGTTATTTTGTCCAAAATAATACTTTTTTCCAGTTTTTTTTCTCCCAAAATAAACTGGTTCAAGTAGCCAAAATGTGCTAAACGATGATGTGTCAGTTTCATCTGTAGGAAATATATCACCAGTAATCATCCTTGGCGTGAACACATCATGATGGCTTATGGCATGTTCATGAAGGCTCGGACCTCCCGCAGCTTTGGTGTAAGATGCTCCCCATCGGTAAACTGGAACACCACAATCTGGAGAAATTTCCAAACAGAACAGCTTTGCGGCTGATATTCGATATCCATCACATAAAGTGCCTTAAAGCACAAGTCGACTGCTTTAAGCAGTGTTGCGGCAGGAAGTATCCTCCTCTCTACTACGACGTACGCCTGTATTGGTGTGAGAATGTTCCCACGCACAACAACAAATGGCTGTGACCTGACTGCTTCATCAATGTTATCAACATAAGTCTGGATGTCGAGAACCTCCTGTAGTCCAAAGAGAAATCAAGAAGAAATCATTTGTAATTATATGGATTGATATATATATATTTGATGCTTGTCGAATGCTTCTGCTTATGAATCCACAATCACCTACAGGACACCCAAATTTGTTTATGCATGTTCATCCCTGTCCCATCAAAACATTACTGGGTATTCTTAAATATCCCTGCGGCAAAGGTCAACTGTACCCAAACTGGTCACGTTCAGAGCATTACATCAACTAAGCTGGAAGGCATATACAGCCTGTTAATATAAGCATGCATTTTTCACATGTCATTTGCAGGTTAAAGGACTTGCTTGCATTCATGAGTGAAATGCGATGTGATGACAAATCTGAGGCCATTTGTAGTTGTACCACAGATAATGACGAACTGACTTATTAAGATTAAAGCGCCTAGTGTTGCCCCTGCAGGGCCTCCTTGGGGACCAGCGTGCCCATTACTAGGAACTTGAAAATGGTTGCTTTTCAAGTTTTACACAAATAAAATGTTATGGCAATGCCTTATCTGGTAAGAACATAGGTATTGCATTTCAACCTCAATTTCATCAGTTGTCCTAGGTTTGAAACTCTTAACAAATTAACTATTGAATTTGTTTGTAATGAAATATGATTACTATGGCAAGATTTTAAACACAAACCAAAATATATGCCTTACATGTCATTACTTTACCACCTCCCCAGCACATATACTTACTGGTTGAACGTCAATGAAGGACGACAATGTTTCTGCAGTGGTGTACGTTCCTCTCTTGGAATCTTTCCTTCCTCGGAACAAGACTGGGAGCATGTAGAATCCAAGATTGCTCTTTTCCTCTAAAAAGAGGGAAACAATGAAAGAGTTAAGTAATTAAGTCCCAATTACATATGAAGAAAAGGTGCAACAGCAAACAGGTCAATTATGGAACATCTTACAAAATGTACAGTTATATACAGCAAATTAAAAAAAAACGGTCGAATACAACAATTATTTTCTACAAATATGGGTAAAATCACTCAACGTAAATGTCAGTCAGTAATTTGGAGCTCAGCTTTCTGAGTAAAGAAATCAAAATTGCACAAACTTCAGCATAGCCTTCCCAATGAGCTTTAAACCACCATCCCCACCCCAAAAAGCAAACAAACAAAACAAGCAAGTAAAAGTATGCTAAACCTTTGTCATGGAATCATGTTTTTATCATATGTTGTACATGTATTATATGTTTCAGAGCACTTTTATTTATTTCAGTTCAATTCCTTACAGGGGGGATATTAGACTCAATGTTTGGTCCTGGCCACAAAAATAAACATCATATAGTGTAATTGAAATAAATTCTTTTGACTTTCTCCCAAGTCATTTTCACTAATACTGTCAAATGTGTGTTCTGACACCACATACCAAGACTGAGTTTCCCAGGGTCATGAATGTTTTCGAATTCGGCTCTTGCACTTCTCCAGTTGCCAGTTTTCTCGGTGAAGTCCACTACTTTGTTACAGAATGTGGGCCACTTCTGGTACAGTGCGTTTGCTTTCTCTGGGAACAATTCTGCAAAATCTCCTTCAATCTGTAATTGTTAGGATAGTTATAGAAGCCAGATGAAAGGTAGGATATCTTTCATTTGCATCTTCTCTTTACCATTTTGCAAGGATTTGAATGGTACACACTAACAATTATCGGTTCAATAGGGATGCACGATTTCTGTAGGACCGTGTATCTCAGATTGTTAAACGATCCCTTTAAGGAGACTGCTAAAGTAAACCTGCCCATGCAACCAAAAAACAAAAAAGTTACTTCTCAAAACATGCGACTCTAGTTTAATTTAATGTCCTTTCTTGTCACATGCAGAAGAAAAATCAAGGTCCACATACCATTCCAGCATCGAGAAGTCTGGGATATGTGGTAAGAATGTTCTTCACACAACAGTCACTTCTCTTGATCCAGTCATGTCTTTTTGTTGCTGTTTGTTTCATGTAGTCCTTCACCATGTCCTCTGGCTCCTTGTTGTTACGCAGCCATTCTTCCATTGTCGTGATGTTATCATCGTTCACAGACTCAAGATCAGTATCTCCTGGATATAATGCAACAGAACAATCAACAATTAGCATGTATCAACAAGTTTTTGATGATTGTATTGGAAGGGGGGTTTTAGTTGGCATTGCTCATGCCCCACCAGTTTGTTATGGCACAGCATGACTTCATCAGACGGATCTGAATAACTCATAACTTTAACTATATGAAAAAGTAGCCAGAATACCTTGCTTTTGAGACTCTGCCTCGTCTTCAGCTACTGGTACCCTCAGGGACTTCTCCTTTTTTCTGACGTACCTCAGATGCTCCTCCAGGTAGCCTGTTGCTGGCCGTCCCTTGGCCCCCACGCAGTACCAGGCCTCCTGCTCAAATAAATTAAAATTCCTTCATAATTCAACTTCAAAAACAGTAATGCTCAACAACATTTGTTAAACATTAATAATAATCAAATAAAAGCACAATAAAATTCCAGTGTAAACTGTACATTTAAATATTTTGTTACATATGTCAGTGTTTGCAATAACAAGGTTTGTCCTCTTAAGTACCTATTTCTAACTGCACACTGTTATATTCCAGCAATGTCATCAAGTCATTGCAAAAACAAAGTGAATGATGGATAATTCTGTGAATATCCATTACTCAATGGCATGCAGACAAAAGTCTAAATATTAAGAGATGTGTCATTACTGGATAATATAACTTATAAACAAGTGGTAAAAATAAACAAAAATATTGCACGATTTAGTGATTGATGCCATATTAGCTTTTCATTATTTGTAAGCTTTTCAGGCCTGTCTACTGTCAAATTTACTATTGCCAGAGATGCTCTTATAATGCTTGTGATAATGTGATACAACATGCAATTGATTGAGCATCTCCAATATAATAAATACAAGAATAACAAAATTGAGGAAGCTTCATAGCAAGTTACACAAAATAATATGATCCAGTATTCCAAAAGTTATTGCATAAACACATAATTTATTTGATTTAGACCTTAAAGTAGCTTATTGCTTCTGGCTCAAACAGAAACTTCTCATAAAATTTCACTTTCTTGTAAATGGGGTCTATGGGGTAGGGACAGATGGAGGTATGGATGGACAACCTAAGAATTAAGGCACCTCCAAGTAATAAATGCCCGCTGTGGTAAGAATCAATCCATAAATCAGTCCAGAAAAAAGTGGTGATCTGAGCCATACCTGAGGTCACATATATTAAGGAAAGCAATTCATGGACAGGACTTACATAGCCAAGTGGAGATTCTGGATCTTTTAAGAAAGGAAAGCTTGTCACAATGGCATGGGCCATTGATGCCTTCACAAATGAGCTTGGCTTGGTACCATACTCCCGTATCAGGTACTGAGTCAACATATCCACAACAGTATGCCGGTCCCTTTTGCTGCAGAGATTTGTAGCATTGATGTTCCTTAATGCTGCTCTTCCCATGGTGGTCTCTCTCAATATACAAGCAATGTTCTGCAACAGATAAAGGATTTTTTTTTTAAAGATCAGTAAATTCAGAATAAACAAGTGAAATGTGACAGCATGCAGTCGGTGGGTATATCTCTGGCTGTCCGACCTCCTACAATAAGCCCATCATAAATCACTCACTGGGCATTCCTTGCAAACTTTGTTCTGATAAAAAATTTCAATGAAACCTTGAAACTGACCTTAGACTAGCTTAAAACCCATAACCCCAACCAAACATTTTCCATAACATTCCTTTATTCATTCATACCAAAATGTACCTACCAAATCATATCACTAGCCATTCTGCAGATGTAGAAATAAAATGGTATTTTTAGTAAAAACTTGAATAACCTTTGAACTGACCTTTCACCTTTGAGCCCTGCTGCTTGTCAGAAATACTGACAGACAGATAACTCCAAGACATAATGCCTCCGGCACCCTTATGTGTTGGAGGCATAAAAACTGATGAATGATGGTGACTCGACATGCCCACTCTTCAATTGTATCAGCCCACTATATACATAAACTTACGAAATGCACTTTCTTGACCCGTTTCAGGGGAGGATGTTGATCAGGACTCTTGGATTCTGGGGAGTCGTAAAGTGGCGTATCCAAACTGGGCTGGGAAGGGCTTTGTCTGGGACTCCACTCACTTCCTGTTACACAAGAGAGATCTGAGCAGTCATCTAAGGAGAACACTGATGGGCTTCTTGTCGACGTTGATGCTTGTTCCATGCTTTGTTGATTTGCAGCATGATACTACAATAAAAAAATGAAAAATAATTGAACTTTCAATGTACATGTAAATGACTGATTATTTTTTACATTATTAATGACACAAACAGCCCCAGGTTAGACTTTAGTATCAAGTTTATTCCTTGAAGGGGAAAATCATTCTCACTGTTTCTGTACCCTTGTCCTATTTAAAGCAAACCCATAATTGAAAAGTGGTCACTCATGAGCGGAAGCTTCTTCAGTACATCTATAATATAATAATATCCAGTTAGGAACTTTCACTTTAGGCAGGAACATGCATTGGTAAAAAATAGCACATTTCCGGGGCCTCAATGAAGTACATATGCTAGAAAAACTTGGCATGAGTCATGGTACATTTAAGAAATTACAACATAATATGAATGAATGCAAATATAACAGACACATTTTCAGATACAGAAACAATGAAGTTAATAACGAGTTAAAAAATTCAAACCAGATATTTACTGTAAAATTTTCATTGGAATAATCAAAATTTGTTAGCAAGTCAGTACAGATCGATCAAGGTTAGCTTCTTAGCTATTTTTTCAATCAAAATGTGTAGAATGATACACTAAGAACTGATTCATAGATATAATTGTAATTGGAATAACAGTTTCTTTCTTTTGCTTTGTTTTGGTTCTGTTCTCTAAGACAAAATTTGCAAGTGCACCTGTAATGTCTAGTTGTAAAAATATATCACTTGCTTGCAACGGGTTGCCTACACGTACCTTCTTGTTCCTAGATGAATGAATGGTGCACCACAATATACAAGCAGCGCCCTCTTCCACTATAGGACTGGACAGCATTGACTGGCCTGTGATCAAACAGGTCACACCATTCAACAGCAGCTTGTGCTTCCTCTCTGCCCACCTGTACTGCAAATGCTTCAACATGTCTGTTGAAGTACAAGGTCTGATACAGCCGAAGGAGCAGATACAACTTTTCTTGCACCACTACAATATGCTGAACACGTCCAAACGTGGGTCCATCATCATCAGTCCAATATAGAAGTACATCAACACCTGCCCGGAACTCATATCCATGAATGTCCACTTTCCCAGCAACTGTAACTTCGGTTCCCCTTCCACAGTTAATTTTTTTGCAAAGTGCCTCATCATCAAGTAGATCACCAAGCATTGCTGCAGCTTGCTGTGACACATTGATATCTTGGCTATCCAGTGACTGATTTGATACTGACCTGTAGCACCGTGCCATTTGGTATCTGTTAGCCAATGTTTTGACAATGTTTTGGTAGTTGCAAGATACACTGGCAATCTGCTTGAAAGGTCTGTGCATTGCTTCAAAACGCAATGCTGAATACTGGGTCAGTGGCCCAAGGTGTTTCAGTGCACGTGGGTAATGCACAAGAAAGTGCTGCTTCGGAGTTAGACTAGCTTCAGGGAAGAGCTGCATGAAGAGCCTGTGGTGATCATCAATCATTGCCTTCAGGACATAGATGGCAGACTTACTGATACTGGGACTCATAATGATTTTGAAGATGTCAATGATTGACAGTAAGAGTTCCCACTCATCACACATCTCATCAATCTTGTCTCCTAACATGAGAGGGATGTTGTATGCAAGGCACGTCATCTGTGCTGATGTCTGTCCACTTGTAGAATATGGATTCTTCAGTGATGCCTGCCTGATTGGGCTTGGTCTGTTTTTGCGGTCCACAAAGCCAAAATTGAATGAGGATATTCTACTGTTCACCTCATCCAGTGTTATGAAACCCTTCTGAACAAGTTTACTCAAAACAAGGTGCATTTCCAGGGGCAAGACTCCCTCTGTAAAATCATGCATTACATCTGGACATAAGTTTTGAGTGGAATGGTAGTAAGGCAATTCATTCAAAACTGTTGCATGCTTCAAGCCAGATTCTGACAAGGGCTTTTGAAGATCTGTATCATAGTTTATTTCATCACGGAGATATTGGGCATCCTCTTTTGGCTGTTTCTGAAGCAACGAGCGATGGCCTCTACAGAATCTACAGTAATAGTTGGCCCGGAAACAGGTTGTACATCCCAGCATGGCATGAATGCCAAGATTGTCCCCTACAACTTGGAATAAGTAGGGTTTGACCCTACCCTCAAACTCTTTGCACTTGATAATGAGTCCATCAGTCCACATCTGCTGCAGATCATCCTTGATTACCTTCAAAACTTCTGAGATGCCATATTTACTCAAAAGCGGAGATGTGATCATAGCTGTGAGCATGATATTTTCCAGCCTAGCCTGGTATTTCCTGGGAAGGGATAACACACTTGTATAAAAGGCACTTACCTTGTGTTTGCCGCGTTTTGACCCAAGCGGATTGGCTGTCTCAAACTCATCATTGTACAACAACAGAGGCACTAAGAATTCACAGTCTTGTCTAGCAGTAGCTTCCTGCCTTTTATAATAGTGACCATCTTTGAATGAATACAAAACATCATTATCTTTTGATCCTTTTTGAGACAGTATGGCGTTCATTACTCCTGGTCGCTCTAAGTATTGTTTAATAGTGTCAGCTAGTGGTATATATTGAAAGGTTTCTTTTTGTGTGCTTTGCAGTGGATCACCTGTCTTTTGATCAATTTTTGGTTTTAAGCAAGTTCCCAACAACACCTCACAAGGCTGAATGAAATCACCTTTCTCAGAGAAATATTTTTTCTGTTGAGTATCTGACATGAGCTCTGAAAATGGATTCTTTGAATTCTCGAATACATGCATCTTGTATATCAGATCTCAGCTCACTGTTAGCTGCATATTGTGGCTCACTTAAGATATCCATCACATCCTGTTGCACAGTTTGTAACACAGAAATAACCAAATCTTGTGCGGTTTGAATGACCTTGTTGGTGTGTGAAGCAGGCACATTAGTCCTTGCCCTGAGTTCTGCTACAAACTTTGCTGCAATATCAGGTAGTCTCTCTGTTTGCGTTTCAAAAGAGACATCTTCCTGCTCACTGCTTTCTCCAACAAACAATGCCTTTTCCTGGTGCAGTTGTTCCAAATTCCCTTCAGTGTTGTTATTCTTTCCTAGAACAGATCCTTCATAACAGGTTTCACTTTGGTGATCTGGAACTGCTTTTGTAGTTGTGCTTGACGTCTTTATCCGTGCAGCGTGCTTTGAAATGAGATGTTTTCTATATCCCGATAATGTACGAAATGTTAGTCTACATGCCCCTTGCATGCATGTTATACTTACATTTTTTCCCCTGGTTGTTGTATGTGTGTATTTTAAATGATGGAATAGGCAAGAAATATTCCCCCTAATTAAATCAAGACACTGAAAGCATCTGTAACTATCCATAGTGAGATATTGTGCCACATCTAGGGCCTACCTCTGCACGCCACCCAGCGAGAAACTTCAATCGAGGTCCAATCTTGGGTATGAAGGATGTGATTATACTTTCACTTAGAAGGGGAAGGGTTTCCACATCAACTTCATTTTCTGGAGAAGAAGAGGGAGAGATTGATAAATAAGGCTTAGTGCAGCATAAACTGATTGTTTTCATATAATACCACAAACACGTATGGTTGCGCAAATTAAACAAAAGTATATGTTTTAGATAATGATAAGCTGTAAACATTTGCTCATGTTCCAGCTAAAATATCTTCCATTTTGAATAAATCGCATAATCAATGTTTTCTTATTCCACAAGGGTCTATGAAAATCTGAATTTTCAAATGCGATTTTCTCGAAAATTTGGTCTTCGTATAGAAAACTTACTTTTAGATCATACTAGCGAATTGTATCAACTAATTGCTATTTATTTTCAGGTGATGTTATTAACATCCACACAATCAAATTAAGAATGGAAACCTTTTCTAAAGTCATACTAGTAATCACCTTAGTTTAGTCAAATTGTGCCTAATTTTTAACAATGTAGGGGCCTATTTAAAGTATAAAGATTAGTTGCATCAGCAATGAATTTGATTTCAAAGAAAGTCATTCAACTTACCAAATGAATCAGAATGATTTGAGAGTTAGCATAGAGGTCAATGTATGCTGATTGGTTAATTAACATTACTAATTCATTGATAATCATATGTGTCTTCTCCATGTGCACTGTCATGCCTATTACTTCAACTTTAAACTGCCATACCGGTAATTGTTTTTTTCAACCTTTTGCGGCTGCCATGATATTGTCTGCATTAGTAGCCATGTTTCTCAGCTTTAGTATGACAAATAACCTAGCTATATCTGACCAGGGTTTCTCAAAAAGTCTAGCACTCAAGCCTTTCACAGGCCACTTACAGTACCATACAACCATATATAAATTATAGTGTGTTACCTTGAATAGAGGCAACTGACAATTGTTTATCCTAGAAAAGATAATTTGTGGTGTTTAATAATTCTTTTGTACAGCTTATTGTTCAGTGGTGTGAAACATTAAACAAAATGCATGTGCTGGAACATTTCACTGATATGAAGCAAAATAGGACAGTTAATCCTGTACTAACGAATGTCCTTCCTCCATGTGCACCTCCATCCCAAAATCGAATCAGTTCGTTGGCTTTGCAACTTGCAAGATAGATGTACATGTCCCAAGTTTCTAATGATTTCATTGAAATCTGGACATGTAGTAAAATAGTGTACAATTTTGTGGGCATAATTTGGTGGCTTAAGCATCTGTAATTTTTCCATATTTAAAAATTATTTTCAGAAAAAGATTTTTTTAAATGAGAAAAAATGTACCCATGTTAAAAATTGTGCCCATTCGTGTACTACAGCGAGGTCACTGCAATTTCGAAAACCACCACAGCCTCTTGGTTTTGAATTAGGCTATTAATATGGGCTAAAATGTGGGTCAACTGCCTTTTAGTTGTGACAAGGAATATCGCAATAGCACATAATTAATAGCCCCATTTAAAACCAAGAGGATGTAGAGTCTATGCTCTGTAGTTAGGCAGATGTTACTGGGCAAATCAAAGTTTGGCGCGTTTTTGTCAAATAATTTCTCCCAACCATTTACTGTATGAAGTTACCTAATAAAAGGTCAGAAATAAGTTGGGTAGGTGTTACTTGGTAAAACTGATGTTGGGCAAATTTTGTCCAACAATTGGGTTATTTTCTACCAACCATGTAGTTACCGATGAAATAATTGGGTAATATTTTTGGGCAAATTAAAGTTGGTCATTTTTGTCCAATAATTGGGTTATTTTCTACCAACCATGTAGTTACTGATGAAATAATTTGCCCAACTAGTGTCGAATATACTACACATTATGGTGAGAATTGGGTGAATTTCCTATTGGGGTAAATTTTGTTGGTTAAAAGTTGGGTATTTTCTTTTCATCCAACACTGGGTAAATCATGCAAAATCTTTAATTTACCCAATAGTTAGTCGGACACATAAGTGCCCTCATGTTGGGTAAAAATTGGGCACTTGCCCAACATTTTTTTAGAGTGTTTGGATTTCAAAGTCCTGTAGAAAATGAAAGGGCAAAATCCTTAACATGGCAATGGGCAAGAAAAATTGTCTCACTTTTTGAAATCTAGACTTCTAGATCTACAGGAAAATGAAAGATAATCTTCCACAAAATAATGTTCATAAAATTGTACATTATTTGACAACTTCAATTTTCTGATGAATCATTCAGTTCAGTGTTGATTATTAAATATAAGTAGGCCTAGATCTAGATCTAGACCTAGACTAGATCTAGTATAGTAATACCAATTTCAGATAACAGAGATAATTGTTCAAAATTACACCAGTCCCACGTACTGTAATACTATCTGGGTACACACCTACAAGTATGTGGTCCAATGTATTGGACCCACAGAACTCTTAACTACGTATTTAAGAGTTCTGTGATTGGACCCCATACAACCCATGATCCATAGAAAATGGAGGGTATTGTGTTATGTATGTATTGTAGCAGGAAACAGCACAGAAATCCGGGTTTTGGCCTTTGGGTTTTGTAAAATCTTGAACAAAATATTTTTAAATAGATCTAGATCTATTCATTTGTGATCTAAAATTCATGGAAACAGTACAATTTGAATTTGATATATATCAATCAAATATTAGTTTGGATTAGTAACACATGCATTAAAAGAGCAAATTTGAGGCAAAGTTTAATAGACCAATTGAATTGAAGCGTATTCATTAACCATTGCTGAGGCATATAGAACTAGTCTACATGTTGCCCATGTGTTATGGATATGGGAACAAGTCTACAGCAAGTACCTGTTGATCATGTTCTAAACTTCTAATCTCAATAAGATGTGAACGTACCTTCTAGTATCTTTAACACTGACGGACATCCCCACCTTTGAACGATTTTGGTGAGAGGGTCTATGAACCCATCTTCACTTGAACTATCTCCGCAGCAGTTGTCGAGCTCCATTTTTAGACCCTCAGGCTCTAGCATGCAAGACTCCGATATGATGCGTATACGTACGTACGTACAGGCTGCTAGTTACGTTGGTGTATCATATAGCTCGAGCTCCCGGGCCGGGACGGCCGCGCCGGCTATACCGAGTAAATAGAAATAGTACTGCGCATGGCATGCTGATCGCGAGCGACCAGACCATGTGCGCGCTACCCCAAGACCAATACCAGGCAAACTTTACCCAAGTCTGGTTAAACGTAAGTCTAGTCCCCATCGAAGGTTTCCACTGCCATTTACGCATGCGCGTAATTGACGATGATAGCGTGTACGTTCCATGATCATTACTTACGTAGATTATGTAACTCTATAGGCCTACATGGTTAAGATGGCTCAGTTTTCACAAAAGATAAATCTTGGACTCTTTCAGCATCAAACTCGCACAAATTCATCGTCGCTTCAACACTCTGTTATTATAATTTTAAAATAGAAGTAAATGGTTACAATTACAGGAGAGATAATTTCAATTTTTCATAGCAATATTTACACAGCATATTGTGAGCTAAAGAAAATTGAGCTAAATATATTTGGTAAAAGGCGGTGGTCAATTACTACCCTATATAAGCAAACAAAAAAAGGCGCAAAGTGAAATTGGGTAACAGGCGTTGGTCAAATAGTACCCAATGTATGAGCAAACAAAAATTGAGCAAAGTAAAATTCGGTAAGTGGTGATGGGTAATTATTACTCAGCATATGAGCAAACACAAATATGGGCAAAATAAATTGGGTAAGGGGCGGTGGTCAATTATTACCCAATTATGAGCAAACAAAAATTTGAGCAAAGTAAAATCGGGTAAGTGGTGATGGGTAATTATTACTCAGCATATGAGCAAACAAAAATTTGGGCAAAGTAAAATTGGGTAAGAGGCGGTGGTCATTTATTACCCAATATATGAGCAAACAAAAATTTGAGCAAAGTAAAATTGGGTAAGTGGTGATGGGTAATTATTACTCAGCATAAGAGCAAACAAAAATTTGGGCAAAGTAAAATTGGGTAAGAGGCGGTGGTCATTTATTACCCAATATATGAGCAAACAAAAATTTGAGCAAAGTAAAATTGGGTAAGAGGCGGTGGTCATTTATTACCCAATATATGAGCAAACAAAAATTTGAGCAAAGTAAAATTGGGTAAGTGGTGATGGGTAATTATTACTCAGCATAATTATGAGCAAACAAAAATTTGAGCAAAGTAAAATTGGGTAAGAGGCGGTGGTCAATTATTACCCAATATATGAGCAAACAAAAATTTGAGCAAAGTAAAATTGGGTAAGAGGCGGTGGTCATTTATTACCCAATATATGAGCAAACAAAAATTTGAGCAAAGTAAAATTGGGTAAGAGGCGGTGGTCAATTATTACCCAAATATGAGCAAACAAAATTTGAGCAAAGTCAAATTGGGTAAGTGGTGATGAGTAATATTCCTCAGCATCTAACAATTACCCAACTACTTGGTAAATTGCTCTCAACTCCTTGGAACGATGTTGTTGCTAAATGTATAATAATTGGGTAAATATAATGCCCTGAAATAGATTGGGATAAAAATTACCCAACCTTGGAAACGATTTCTCGACCAACCATCAGTTGCCCAACGAAATTTACCCAACTCGCAGTGGGAATGTGCCAAAATTACACAACTACAGGCAAAAATTACTCAATCCTAATTTGCAAAATAATGTTGGTAAATTTCTAGGCGAATTTCTACCCAACCATCAGTTGCCCAACAAAATTTACCCAACTCGCAAAGGAAATGTGGCAAAATTACACAACTACGGGGCAACTGGTTCCCAACCCTCATTTACCAATACTGTTGGTAAATATCCGCCCAATAATTAAGTAAAAATAATTGCCCAATATTGGTTAAAACACTTAAATGCTTAAATGGGTAATAATAGCCCAGAATAACGAATTTTTTTAACCAACCAACAATTACCCAACTAAATTTACCCAACATTTTAAGAGTGTATATATATATCTTTCACGGTCTTTCTCTCTCTATCTCTCGGTCTTTCCGTTTCTTTCATCCTTTTCCCCCTATTATTCACTCTTGGTCAATAATGTTTGTGTCCATATCTATTTCGCCTTCTCTTTCCACTTCTATCTATATAATTGTAACAGGATTCTGAATAATCAAGCCCCCCCCCCCTCTCTCTCTATACTCCATATCTTTATTCAGATTTAATCATTTATTTCTCTCTCTCTCTCTCTATTTCTCACTTTTTTTCTTTTTTTCGCAGTCGGTTACACAATACACTCTGAACTCTAGTTGACTTCCATTACACCTAATTCTCGTTCTAAAAGCATAATATCCTCTCGAAGCATCGAGCTCATTCTCTTCACAAAGCAGAGCCTGCCCCATCTCTGAAAATAATGATGACGTCTCCGGCTTTTAAGTTGGAGTAAACAGAAAGCCAATTTCTCATCAAATTATTATGGGATAACGTGCACCCGCTCTTCATTGTACTCAAAACTAATAACCTAAAGTAGCAATAATGTGGCGTGTTGCTGTATAGTCAAGTATCATTCATCATCTGTCAAATAACAAATTATTGATATGAGCTGCTGAACAAAGATGCAAAAGAAAATCATACTGAATCAGTGTGGAGAGAGTGCTTAGTGTTTTATTCTAGGGCACAACAAAAAAGAAATCTTAGACACCGGAGAAGAGGTTCTATACAACCATCAGGTTCTATTGTAGACTTGATCTCACAAGATGCCATGTCGATTGACTCATTACATGTATTTGATGTCTCCTGATCTATACCTTCGTCTATGGTTGACTTACGATTTGTTCTGAACTGGATTGTACTGATCTCAATGCTGGATATCAGTATAGAAATAGGTCTGCAACACCTTTCGCAATTATTGTACCTTTCTGCAACAGGTAATGTTGCCACAAAGAATTTGATACGTCAGGGAGTTTGATTAGTGGGTCGTATATGAACATTGTCGTCATCTCACCGCTAAAAAGGACACCGCAGCCACTGACATTACATGGGGTTAATGTCTTCTTTTGTGTGTGCAGAAAACTGACTATGATTTCAGTTTACCAACTTGTCTTTGTCCGACGCACAAGAATTGTCGGGTCTAAAGTTTCCATTTTACCTCATTGCTTTTAACTGTATGACTGATCAAAAACCTATTTCGTCTATAGGACATGGAGCCTTGTAACGTCAGAGTTTCACAACATCTGCAATTTTTGGGAGCACTCTGAAAGATTTAAAGGGACCGCCCTAATATTCAGCATTCGATCTTGATCACCATAACTTTGAAAATATTACTATCATTTGTGCCCCTAGAAACGGAATATTCAAGCAATGCCACTACAGAACTTGATAATATCTTGAGACCGATAGCTACGTTTAACCCTCTAGCTCTGCTTCCTGTACAATTTGTTCGTTCTTTAACTTCCGTTTTCTCGGACAGCAGGCATCCTATCTCACTTAAAAAGTGTGAAAGATCACGCGTCGCAATGAATCTCAACTTGTCCTCTTCGTTTCCTGCAATGAACATCACACGTTCTTACCATCTTGGCTGGTCGGTGTACATGTCTACAACCTTTTTCGGTCTGATGACAGTTCTTACAGTGGTCTTTAACTCGTTCGCCTTGGTCGTCCTGCATCGATGGCGCCACGAGTTCGACGACATTAGTCGAACGCTGTTTTTCAATCTTGCGATCGTAAACATGATAAGCGGTGTATTTACAGGAGTCGTCGAAGGTATGTTGTTTTATCTTGATCAATGGCATGTTTTTGAGCTGTTCTGCTGGTTAATACCATCCGTAGGATCCTTCATGATGTTCAGTTCTATATATCACGTCGCGCTTATGAATCTTCAGCGTTACTTGGCCATTTCTTACCCATTCTGGTTTATCCGTTTCGCGACAGTCAAGCGACTTAGTGTGCTCTACTTGGTCATGGATCTCACGTTTATTGGTATTTCTTCTCCCTTTTTCCCAGTTCCAAATATGCCGTTTAATGAACTCGTGAGAAGCTGGTGTCGTCACAAGACAATCATTTTCAGCAAGATCGATGGCAGTAATATCTATATTTTCTACGCCATGTTCGGGCTGTTATATACTATTCCACTGGTGGTCCTTACCTACACCAACATCCGTCTCTTCATTATAGCAAGGCGTGTGGGTCGGCAAAGAAACGTTGTACCTGTACAACATGACGCGGATGCAGTTAACGCCAATGTAAGGACACCGGGACTAAAGGGACTTCGGACTGTTCTCATAATTACAGGTCTCTTTTACCTTTCTATCGTTCCGTCTTTCGTGTTTGTATGTATTATGATCCTGCCGACATCTTCACTCAGTCGGCAGGGCTATAACACCATCTTCCTTATAGCCAATGCGGTTCTGATCTGCAGCTGCTGGTGGAATGTTCCGATCTACATGTCAACATGCGCTAAACTCCGTCACAGGGCACGAGACTTATGGCAAAGGTTGAAGTGCTGCAAGAAAGCGTGATAACTAAACCATCTTGCCATTCTTCATATAAGATGAAATAAAATGGGGGAAAAAAAGAATAATATGTTTGCCCATGCGGGGAGGGCCTTGCAATTATTATTACCCCAACTTTTTCCAGGTTACCCAGTTACAAATGGGTGGAGAGCAGGGGGCACATACATTTAATTGATCGACATCCTGGGGAGGGGTCTTCGACCGATCTTGGAAATTGTTTGGGGGCACGTGCCCCCCCCCCTCCGTGCACCTTTTTGAGAGTAATGATTAATGTCTTGAGGAAGGACGTTAGTGCCTGGTAAGGATTTAACCCTCAACCCTTGGATTGTAGATAAAATAAAAATAGATAAATAGAAAAACCACGAAACTCGATCTATACCACTACATGGTTATTTATTATAATACTAATCTGAACCAAGTATCCTTAATGATGAAGAGCCATGACGTATTACTTCTTATTTGAGGAGTGCTTTACCATACTGTTCGACGGCTTTAACCCGTTGACTCCTATATTCTCACATTCCCGTAGGCTTAATACAGGAATCACCAGATCCCAGTATGGAATGGGTTAAGTTTTCTCCGAGGGACTTGATAATGAGGATTAAAGCATTATCCAAAACGGTCAAGGCACGTACGAGCGCATTGACTTGGTTTGGAACTCGGGACTTCTGGTAACGAGACCACTGCTCCACCCCTCCCCCCCCCCACTCCGTGAACGGAGAGATACCATGCGTGTTCCCAAAATGTCCGGTAAAGGGGTACTTTTCACTAACCAAAGTCCGGCTCGTAGTACACAAAAATCCGGCCCGTATTGACTTTACACACCAGACTTAGGGGGTGTTTTCAAAAGGTGGGAACATGCGCGTACCCTAAATAACGCTGAGTGGGGGATGGGGGGGGGGGGGGGGGGGTTACCACTGAGCCTTTGCGCCTCCTCTTCCGTTGTTGATTACTGTGTATTTCGAGCAAAGTTATACCGACACTCTTTCAAACTAAATTACAATCTGAAAATGGAACCTCAGATAATGGAACCTCTCTGTACAAGGTCGTTTATTAAAGGACACTAGGAAAGGTTGGAAAACCTATGCAGATGTGTCGAATTTAATTCATGCCGTTGATCATAGATACTCATTCTACCGATTCCGCATTTTTGCATATGTATGATAAAATAATTGAGGCTTTTGCGAACAGTGAACATATTGTTGGAGTATTTATGGAATTGTCAAAAGCTTTTGATACGATTGATCATAAAATATTAATTCATAAATTACAATACTATGGCGTAAGAGGTCAAGCTCTTTCATGGTTTACTAATTATCTACAAGACAGACAACAATTCGTATCTTTCCATAATCATGAATCATCCAAATTAACAATTAAATGTGGATTACCGTAATGATCTATATTGGGTCCATTGTTATTTAGTATTTATATAAATGATATTATTGAAACCTCTTCACTTTTAAATGTTATCATCTTTGCTGATGATACGAGTATTTCTTATTCCCATACAAACTTTGATACGCTCATAACGCGGTTAAACTGTGAATTAATGAAAATTGCTAGGTGGTTTAAATCTAATAAATTGTCATTAAATCTTAGTAAAACAAATTTCATTTAATTTAAACAGACCAACGTACATGATATCAGAAATTGTAATATTGAGATTGATGGCTTGCCTTTCATTGAAAAACAATTTGTTAAATGTTTAGGAGACACTACTGACTCTCATCTAATTTTAATGAGCATAATTTATACGTAATATTCATACATCAATATCAAGGAATATTGGAATACTGTATAAGTATAAGAAATTCTCTCTGAAAGATCTATGATTATATTATACAATTCTCTAATTTTATCACATGTGATATATTGTAATATTGTATGGGGTAATTGTAGTTTAACAAGAATTAATGCCTTATTTTTGCTTCAAAAGAGAGCGATTCGCATGATCACTAACTCACATTATATATCACACACGGAACCTTTATTTCAGCGTTTTAAAACATTAAAAATAAAAGATATTCACATTTTTCAGACATGCATTTGTATGTATAAATATTCTCATACTCAACTACCATCCCTATTTCACAATATTTACAGTTTAAACTCAAACATTCACACATATCCGACCCGTTGCTCAAAAATTTATCACTTAGAAAATCCTAAAATACTTTTATCCCCAAAATCAGTAAGAAATCATGGACCAGATGTTTGGAACTCCTTACCAAATTCAATAAGGCATTGTTCATCTCTCTATTCTTTTAAAACATCTCTCAAAAACTCTTATATCGGAGTATCTACATAACTGATTTCAACATGCAGTAGGATTGTCAAATTGTTGTCACATTGCAACTCAGTTTTGCAAATTTTGTTTTCTATTTCGTATTCTTGGTTTCCTTTATTGTAAAGGCTATATTTGTTTCCACTCCACTATACCACACAGAGCTACGTGGCACTTCCACTATTCGTTACAAACACATACAAAAAAATGGACATGAAGAAATTATTGTTTGTATATGTTGTAAAATACCTTACATTTATATGTTCTTTGTTACTCAGTTATATTATATTTGGAAAAATGCAGAAATAAAATCAAAATAAAAATAAAAAATAATCTAAAATTAAAAATCGCGTTTTCTCTGTATTCATACAGTTTAAACATGCAATTGGTATTTTAATTTGTTTTATTCAAACTACTCAGTTTAACATTGCATTGAACTTGCTATTTTACGTATTCTATATCTCAAGAGATAGATGTAAGAGAGTTTTTGTTGTTATTGTCGTACCCTTAATCCTTATCAATATAGTGTTGTGAAGTGGCAACTAGATTAATTAATTGTGTGTGTGTGTTTGTTTGTTTTAATTGTATACGAAGCTGTTAAGATATTAAATGAGTAGGCTAGTTTCTTTATGGCGGAAAACATTAACTTTTTGTTCGGAATATCTTGTGTAATTTTCAGACCCTAGCCAGGACACCAGGGGGTCGTTTCACAAAACTTGGCATCAGTGACAAATGACAGTTTTTGTTATAAGTTACTGAAATCCTTGCTTCTGATTGGTTATCAGCAGATTTGTCACTGATTTTTTTCATTTGTCATTGAAAAAAAAGCCTTTGTGAAACGCCCCAGAGTTCCTTGAACACGTCATTTACATATGATTTTACAAGTTTAAATAAGTAAAGTTTCATTGTCGTGGATATGGCCACAGTATCTTGCATGCGCGAAGTATCTTGCGGTCGGGGTCTATTAGTAGGCATATACCCCCAGACAACTACTCCCTACGACAACCATCCTCTACGAAAACTACCCCCTAGACAACTATCCTAGGGGGAAGTTGTCGTCGGGGGGGGGGGGGGTAGTTGTCCTGGTGGTAGTTGTCCTAGAGGGTGGTTGCCCTAGGGGTCGTTGACTGGGGTGGTTATCCAGGGGTAGGTAGGTGTCCGGATACGCATTTCAATATATGAAAAGAAATGGCTAGCTGATCTGTCTGGAACAAACGGTCATGGTAAATGAGTATATAGTCCCATGTACCCATTTTAACTATGCCAGTGTTTGAAAAACTGTCTGAATATAATTGATGACATGTATACACGATCTACGGAAGTCATGATCAGAGAGGTGGAGAAAAGATGTAATTAAGCACTTAATGAATTTGACAGGAGTTTATACTGGCATCGCCTCTTCCGCTTTCCATCTCGCTCTCTCTCTCTTTCTCTCTCTCTCACTCTCTCTCTATCCCTCTCGCTCTCCTTGTTTCTTTCTCCTTGTTTTCTTCTATTTTTCACTCTTTCCACTTCAATTTTTATTATTGTAACGAGATTTTGAATACTCAAGTTCCCCCCTCCCCTCTCTCTCTCTCTCTATGCTCCATCTCTTTATTTATATTTAATTATACATATCTCTCTTTCTCTATTTTTCGCTTTTCCCTTTTTTCGCAATCGGTTACACAATACACTCCGAACTCTATTTTACTTCCATTACACCTAATCCTCGTTCTAAAAGCATAATATCCTCTCGAAGCATCGAGCTCATTCTCTTTACAAAGCAGAGCCTGCCCCATCTCTGAAAATAATGATGACGTCTCCGACCTTTAAGTTGGAGTAAACAGAAAGCCAATTTCTCATCAAATTATTATGGGATAACGTGAACCCGTTCTTTATTGTACTAAAAACGAATAACTTAAAGTAACAATAATATGGCGTGTTGCTGTATAGACGTACCATCCATCATCTGTCAAATAGCATTTTAATGTACTCCTATTGACATGATTGGTGTAGGCTGCTGGAGAACGATGTAAAAGGAAATCATACTGAATCAGTGCGGAGGGTGTGCATAGTGTTTTATTCTAGGGCACAACAAAAAAGAAATCTTAGACACCGGAGAAGAGGTTCTATACAACCATCAGGTTCTTGACGATAGCCTCCCTACATGTATTTGACGTCTCCAGATCTATACCTTCGTCTATGGTTGACTTACTGGACTGTACTGATCTCAAAGCTGGATATGATTATAGAAATTAGGTCTGCTACACCTTCGAAATTATTGGAGGTATCTATTTGCAACAGGTCATGTTGCCACAAAGAACTTGATACGTCAGAGAGTTTGATTAGTGGGTCGGACATGAACATTGTCGTCACCTCACCGCTAAAAAGGACATCGCAGCCACTGACATTACATTGGGTTAATGTCTTCTTTTAAGTGTGCAGAAAACTGTTTATATTTCAGTTGACCAACTTGTCTTTGTCCGACGCAAAGGAATTGTCAGGTCTAAAGTTTCCATTTTACCTTATTGCTTTTAACTGTATGACTGATCAAAAACCAATTTCGTCTATAGGACATAAAGCCTTGTAACGTTAGAGTATCACAACATCTGTAATTTTTGGGAGCACTCTGAAAGATTTAAAGGGACCGTCCTAATATATTCAGCACTCGAGCTTGATCACCATAACTTTGACATTTCACTATTATCTGTGTCTCTAGAATCGGAATATTAAAGCAATGCCACTGCAGAACTTGATGATATCTTGAGACCGATAGCTACGTTTGACCCTCTAGCTCTGCTGCCTGTACAATTTGTTCGTTCTTTAACTACTGTTTTCTCGGACAGCAGGCATTCTATCTCACTAAAAATTTGTGAAAGATCACGCGTCGCAATGGATCTCAACTTGTCCTCTTCGTTTCCTGAAATGAACAGCACAAGTTCTTTCCATCGCGGCTGGTCGGTGTACATGTCTACAACCTTTTTCGGTCTGATGACAGTTCTTACAGTGGTGTTTAACTCGTTCGCCTTGGTCGTCCTGCATCGATGGCGCCACGAGTTTGAGGAAATTAGTCGAACGCTATTTTTCAATCTCGCGATCATAAACATGGCAAGTGGCGTGTTTACAGGAGTCTTCGACGGTATAGTTTTTTACTTCGACCAAGGGCATGTTTTTGAACGGTTCTGCTGGCTAATGCCATCTGTAGGAATCTTCATGATGTTCAGTTCTATATATCACGTCGCGCTTATGAATCTTCAGCGTTACTTGGCCATTTCTTACCCATTCTGGTTTATCCGTTTCGCGACAGTCAAGCGACTTAATGTGCTCTACTTGGTCATGGATCTCATGTTTATTGGTATTTCTTCTCCCCTTTTCCCAGTTCCAAATATGCCGTTTAATGAACTCGTGAGAAGCTGGTGTCGTCACAAGACAATCATTTTAAGCAAGATCGATAGAAGTAATATCTCTATTTTCTACGCCATATTCGGCGTGTTATATACTATTCCACTGGTGGTCCTTACCTACACCAACATCCGTCTCTTGATTATAGCAAGGCGTGTGGGTCGGCAAAGAAACGTTGTACCTGAACAACATGACGCGGAAGCAGTTAACGCCAATGTAAGCACACCGGGACTAAAGGCACTTCGGACTGTTCTCATAATTACAGGTCTCTTTTACCTTTCTATCGTTCCGTTTTTCCTGTTTGTATGTCTTATGATCCTGCCGACATCTTCACTCAGTCGGCAGGGCTATGACACCATTTCCTTTATGGCCAATGCGCTTCTGGTCAGCAGCTGCTGGTGGAATGTTCCGATCTACATATCGACATGTGCTAAACTCCGTCACAGGGCACGAGACCTATGGCAAAGGTTGAAGTGCTGCAAGAAAGCGTGAAAACGAAACCATCTAGCCATTCTTCATATACGATGAAATAAAATGAAGAAAAAAGAAAGAACAATATTTGTTTGCCCAGGGAGGGAGTTATCATTACCCCCAACTATTTACAGTTACCCAGTGACACATGGGTGAAGAGTAATGATTAATGTCTTGCCGAAGGACGTTAGTGCCTGGTAAGGATTTTAACCATCAACCCTTGGGTTGTAAATAAAATGAAAATAGATAAATAGAAATACCACGAAACTCGATTCATACCACTTTATGATTAAGGTTATTTATTATGATACTAATCTGAACCAAGTATACTTAATGATGAAGAGCCATGACGTATAAATCTTATTTGAGGATTGCTCTAATACCAGACTGTTCGACGGCTTTAAGTTCTCTCCGAGGGACTTGGTAATGAGGATTAGAGCATTACCAATGGCGGTCAGGGCACGTACGAGCGGATTGACTTGGTTTCGAACTCGGGATTTCTGGTTGCGATACGGCCACTGCTCTACCACTGAGCCATCGCGCATCCTCTTCAGTGGTTGATTACTGTGTATTTCGAGCAGAGTTATACAGACACGCTTTCAAACTTAATATACCCGTTCGTAGATACAATCTGAGCATGCGCGGATTGATCTGCGCCTGTGCAGATAAAGAGGTCACTTGAACAAAATTGTAAAACCCACTGAGACTAATACTGGATATATGCTCACGAAAGTTATGTAATCATTATTCATGCATGCACCTGTGATGCATTCTATTGAATACAGGTGGGAGAAATCTTTTCAAGAGGGCAAACAAAGAATCACCTTCATGACTTTAGCTGTGATTATTCCTAAAGGTACAAAGTTGGATTTATCTATGTTTAAAATATATGTGGATATTTGGGGTCATATGACCCATGTGCTAACTACGAACTGGTATATTATAATCGGATGAACCTCAGATAATGAAGGCCCACCCCCCCCCCCCCAACTCCGTTAACGAAGGGATACCATGCGTGTAATCAAAATGTCCGGTAAAGGGGTACTTTTCACGCACCAAAGTCCGGCTTGTAGTACACAAAAATCCGACCCGTATTGACTTTACACACCGGACTTAGGGGGGTGTTTTCAAAAGGAGGGAACATGCATATGCGTACCCTAAATAACACTGAGTTGGGGGGGGGGGGGGTTCTGTACAAGCTCGTTTTTTAAATGATACTACACTGTAAAAAAATAATAGTCGAAATAACTCAATAAAATTGAGGAAAAGAATTGCCTTATTTTTATTAAGTAAATATTACCTACGGCATCTTAAGTAGAATTTACTTATTTTGCTGAATAAATTTTTACTCAGTTAAATCGAGTTACATTAACGTAAATAATTTAAGTTTTGTAATCATTTTAGATAATTAAAAAAAAGCTATGATAGGATTACATATTGCACGATTTGGTACCCATCTAATCTAACAAGTAACATCCACTAATCATTCACTACTTCTATTTAAGATTTAACCGTATATATATATATCTACCACCATCACAAACTATTACATACGCTTCAATTCGACACATATTGAAAGGCTCCAAATTTGATATATACTTGATCGTAGCATCTTAAAAGGAAAATTGGTTGACAATTTCCTGAAATATCAAGTTTTGATTTGTTAATTTGAACTGGGTAACAATTAAAAATTGTCTTGTCTTTGCTTAGCCATGTTAAATGAATTAATAAATGTTTTAAAGTTCTTAAATTTTCATTCAACCACAAAAAAGAATTGTTTTATTTAAAAAAGACTTTAATTTGGTCTTAATGAATATTCATAAATTATGTAAATATTTCTATTACGCACTGCATCGGTCCTTACTTTAAAAAGATAAGAATAATCAACATAAATTGTTTGAGTAATACGTATAATTTCTGATTTTGAGTTAAAATTACTAAATTAATTCAAGCTGAAATTACTTAAAGTTCTTATGTATTTGATTTTACTTAAATATTCCACGTATGTTCTACTAAATTGAAAGTTTGAGCTAGCAAGACTTAAATTTAGTGCGTAAGTGGCAAAACTAATGTTTTCAAGTAAATTCTACATGGAAAAAATACGTAAAAATTACCAATGAACAAATTCTTTTTTACAGTGTAGGAAAGGTTGGAAAACTTAATCCAAGCCATTTGCAATATTATGCCGTACGTTGGTCATATATAATCTTTCAAAATAATCTAAAATTCAAAATCGCATTTTGTAAACATACAATTTATAGTTGTATTTGTTTCATTCAAACTACTCAGCTCAACATTGTATCGAACTTGCTTTTTTACGTATTCTATATCTCAAGAGCAGGGGCGTCGCTAGACCTTTTTCAGTGGGGGGGTGTAGAGGCCAACGATTACCGACAAAACTAGCCACCAATTACCGACAAAATTAAATGTCAAAAATCTACACATTCAACCCTATAAACCTGGGGCCGAAGGCTAAATTGTTTTTCCTATGGACTATCTATAGTACTTGCATAATTTATGCGCAAAATTGTCATTTTCCTCGACGACATAAATATACGTATTATTTCTTCAATTTAGTCAGCGTCATAGCTATATATTTTAATGCAGGCGCGGAGCTAGGATCTTATTTTAGGGAGGGGCGGTAGTAAGCAAGAGAATCACTTAAAAGCGCGCTCATTAGGGGGGTGTGTGTGATGGGCCTCCGGCGCGAAGCGCTGAAGCTTAGAGGTTTCCTTAAATTATAAGGAAAAGAAGTCGATTTATTGTACCATTTTCGACTGGTAATCCTTTTCTGAATTCAGTTCCCCCCCCCCTCCCGCGCATAGCGCGGAAGCTTTGACGTTTCATTAATTTATGAGAAAAAGCAGACGATTCGGTGTACTGTTCTCGACTCTTAATCCTTATCTGAATATAGCTTCCCCCTCCCGCGCGAAGCGCAGAAGTTTTGAAGTTTCATTAAATTATTAGAGAAAGAAGACGATTCGTCGTACCGTTTTCGACTCTTAATAAGCCCTATTCATATGGATTCAGTTTCCCCCTCTCGCGCGAAGCGCGAAAGCTTTGACGTTTCCTCATATCATTAGAGAAAGAACACGATTCGCTGTACCGTTTTAGACTCTAAATAAGCCCTATTAATTTTGTCTGAATTCAGTTTCCCCCTCTCGCGCGAAGCGCGGAAGCTTTGACGTTTCCTTAAATTATTAGAGAAAGAACACGATTCGTTGTATCGTTTTCAAATCTAAATAAGCCCTATTAATTTTGTCTGAATTCGATTTTTCCCCTCTCGCGCGAAGCACAAAAGCTTTGACGTTTCCTTAAATTATTAGAGTAAGAAGACGATTCGTTGTACCGTTCTCGACTCGTCTAAATGACGTTTTCCCCTTCCGCGCGAAGCGCGGAATTTTTGGCATTTCATCATAATATAGAGAAAGGAAAACGATTCATCGTACCGATTTCGACTCTTATTAAGCCCTATTCATCTGAATTCAGTTTCCCCCTATCGCGCGAAGCGCGAAAACTTTGACGTTTCCTCATATCATTAGAGAAAGAACACGATTCGTTGTACCGTTTTAGACTCTAAATAAGCCCTATTTATTTTGTCTGAATTCAGTTTCCCCCTTTCGCGCGAAGCGCGGAAGCTTTGACGTTTCCCTATATTATTAGAGAAAGAACACGATTCGTTGTACCGTTTTAGACTCTAAATAAGCCCTATTTATTTTGTCTGAATTCAGTTTCCCCCTTTCGCGCGAAGCGCGGAAGCTTTGACGTTTCCCTATATTATTAGAGAAAGAACACGATTCGTTGTACCGTTTTAGACTCTAAATAAGCCCTATTTATTTTGTCTGAATTCAGTTTCCCCCTTTCGCGCGAAGCGCGGAAGCTTTGACGTTTCCCTATATTATTAGAGAAAGAACACGATTCGTTGTACCGTCTTAGACTCTAAATAAGCCCTTTTAATTTTGTCTGAATTAGGTTTCCTCCTCTCGCGCGAAGCGCGGAAGCTTTGACGTTTCCTTAAATTATTAGAGAAAGAAGACGATTCGTTCTACCGTTCTCGACTCGTCTAAATGAAGTTTCCCCTTCCGCGCAAAGCGCGGAATTTTTGGTGTTTTATCACAATATAAAGAAAGGAAGACGATTCGTCGTACCGTTGTTGACTCTTAAACCTTGTTTGAATTTAGTTTCCCCGAAAATGTTAAACCTCTGATTTCTTCAGCTGATATTATAGGAAAGTGAAACTTCGAGAAAATACAAATATTGTAGTTGTAGTCACTCTCGAGGTCGTCACAGCGGATAAGAAGTCACAGTTCGTAGGAAAAAAAACTTGTCGGCCAACCGACAATATACATCTCACCGACTTCAAACTGCTGCATTGATATAGTACACGAGGATCGAGCAAGAATACCGACACAGCTGACCCGACACAGCAACATATTTACCCGTGTCTTTCTTGCTCCCTCGACGAGACGGCTCCACCCAACAACCCCCTTCTCTCTTTTACTCCCACTCCTCCTCTCTCTCTCCTCTTTTTTATCCCCCGTTTCTTTTGTTTCCCTTTCATTCTTTTTTCTTCTTTTTTCCTTTTCCTTTCTTTCCTCTCCTCCCTCTTTTTCTTTTTTCTCTTTCTTTCTTTTCCTTTCTTTCCTTTCTTTTCCTTTCTTTCTTTTCTTATCCTTTTATTTTTTTTCTTTTCTTTCCCTCTCTTTTTTCCCTCTCTTTTTTTCCCTCTCTTTTTTCCCCTCTCTTTTTTTCCCTCTCTTTTTTTCCCTCCCCCTTTTCTCTTTTTCCCGACGGCAGCGCAATTTTACCGACAATATCCTGACAGGTGGGGGGGTGTCGCACCCCCCCACACCCCCCCTTTGGCGACGCCCCTGCTCAAGAGATAGATGTAAGAGAGTTTTTGTTTTTTTATTGTCGTACCCTTAATCCTTATCAATATAGTGTTGTGAAGGGGCAACTAGATTCATTAATTGTGGTGTGTGTGTGTGTGCGTGTGTGTGTGTTTCTGTGTGTTTGTGTGTTTGTTTGTTTCCATTGGTTACGAAGCTGTTAAGATATTAAATAAGTAGGCTATTTTCTTCATGGCGGAAAACATTACTTTTTTGTTCGGAGTATTTGGTGTAATTTACGTGTTATTTCGGGAGAATTTTCTTTTCAGTCCTTGCAAGAACTCCAGGGGGCGTTTCACAAACTTGTCATCAGTGACAGATGACAGTTTTTATTATAAGCTACTGTAATCCTTGCTTCTGATTGGTTATCAGCAGATTTGTCACTGATTTTTGTCATTGAAAAAAGGCTTTGTAAAACGGGCCCCAGTTCCTTGAAAGCGTCATTTACATTTTACAAGTTTAAACGAGCAAAGTTTGTCGTGGATATGGCCCCCGTCCCTCCCACCCCCCCCCCCCCCCACTCCGTGAACGGAGGGATATCATGCGTGTTACCAAAATGTCCGGTAAAGGGGTACTTTTCACGCACGAAAGTCTGGCTCGTAGTACACAAAAATCCGGCCCGTATTGACTTTACACACCGGACTTAGGGGGGTGTTTTCAAAAGGAAGGAACATGCATATGCGTACCCTAAATAACACTGAGTGGGGGGGGGGGGGGGGATATGGCCACGGTATTTTGCACGAAGTATCTTGCGGCCGGGGTCTATTAGTATAGGGCCCGCTCAAGGGCCCCGGAAGCTCTGGGATTGTAGATGCTCTCTGGTGCAATTTCAGCCTTATTTTAGACTAGTGCGTTTAATGACATTTTTTCAGATCAATTTACAAGCAATTCATCATAAATTCAAAGGTACTATGTCCTATTTGCAGAAAAAAAATGAAAAGGTTAAATTCCAACGCCATTTGAAAGATAATACTAATTTAGAACTTCCCTAAAAAATAGGGGGCTTGAAAATGTCTTTAAGTGGGAAAATAACGACTATTAGTTGTCGAATCGACTTAAGAGCTATAGAGCCAGTAACTAATAATCTGATTTTCAGACCATTGTACCGAATAGTCATACAGTTTAATTTTGGCCATTACAAGAATTTATTTATTTATTCAAGTCTTCTTTATACAGGGTGGCCCTTTCAATAACGAGTATTGCTCTTCCAAGGGGCCCTGTCTATACAATTAAAAACATGTAAAACATTGCACATTAATATGGTATACATACAAATAAAACCGATATACAAAGTAACTAAAATTACAACAAGAAATACGAATACAATATATGAAATATTTAAAAAAAAAAAAAAAAAAAAAAAAAAAAAAAAAAGTTTAAGAATAAATATTGCAAATGAAAGAAGAAGAAGAAGGAAGAAAAAAAAGTGTTTGTCAGAGGGCGTTTTGGATACTGAGAAGCTTGCATTGCCTCTTAAAGGACAATAGGGACACACTAACACGTACATTAGGAGAGAGGTTATTCCACATGAGTGACCCTTGGTAGTGAAGGGATCTTTTGAAATAATCTGTTCGGGGAGTTTTAATGAAGAGTGGAGATTGTGCAGAATGCCTGGTATAAATAGAAATCTTTCTCGGGATAACTATTGGCTTGAGATATAAAGGCGTGAGATTATTTTGAATTTTGTACATATTTAAACAAATTTGGTAATTAATTCTTTGACGTACTGATTGCCAGGAAAGTTCAGTCAACATAGTGATGTGAGGGGTAAAAAAATCAGCTTTAAGTATGAGTCTTGCAAAACGGTTTTGTAGTTTTTGAATTCTTGAAATATGACACATTGCACTTTGTCCCCAGATAATATTGCAATAATCGATGTGCGGTAAAAACAAACTATTATAAATCATTAACAAAATACGTTTCGGTAAAAGATATTGAATACGTCTGATATAACCAATAGTTCTTGATAACTTATTACATAATGTATTAATGTGGCAGTTCCACCGTAAGCAAGAGTCAATTATCAAACCAAGATATTTAAATTCATTAACCTGTTCGAGTTTGTTGGTGTTTACATACATTTCTAGTTTCTTATTTTTCACTTTAGATTGAGTTCCAATTAACATGCATTTTGTTTTCTTTACATTAAGGGTTAACCGATTATCATCAATCCATGCAAGGATTTTATTCAGTGCTAGCTGTAACTCTTTCTGGACAAGAGAACATGATTTCCCTCGACAAAATATAGCGGTATCGTCAGCGTACACACATAGTTTAAAAGAATTACCAAATTTAATATTACATGCATCATTAATGAATATAGAGAACAATAGAGGCGATATCATACTCCCTTGCGGGACACCTTTCGATATAGGTCTAAAATTGGAAAGACTATCGTTCACCTTAACACATTGTTCACGGTCATGTAAATAATTAGAAAACCAAATAGCCTCTGTTTCTTTTACACCATACGTTGATAATTTAGATAAAAGTAGTTCATGAGAAACAGAATCGAATGCACTTTTCAGATCAATGAAAACAACTCCGGTCACCAAGCCTTCTTCTATGTTACGTAACAAGTATTCATTTACATCAATTAAAACGCTATTTGTTGAGTGCAGTGGGCGAAAGCCAGATTGGAGTGAACTCAATAGTTCATTGTCAATAAAATACTTGTATAGTTGAGAATGTACAGCCTTTTCTAGAATTTTCATTATATGCGGAAGAACCGATATAGGTCTATAGTTAAAAATCTCTTGTTTACTCCCGTTTTTATATAAAGGGGTAACTCTTGCTTTTTTCCATTCTTTCGGAATACAACCTGTACGAAGGGAGGTATTAAAGATATGAGTGATTACTTCACAGATAAAAGCACCCCCTTCTTTCAAGAGGAATGGGTGTAAGGAGTCAAGGCCCGGTGATTTCTTTGTACTTAGACTATTCAGTTCTTTAAACACGTAATCTTCCGTCACATATTTAAACTTGAACGTTTCAAAAGTGCAGTGACTTTCTTCAGACGTATCACTGGATGAATCATCACTTTGAGGTGTAAAATGTTCATTAAACAAATTAGCAACTTTAAACGGTTCAGTTTCTATTTTATCAGTGACTGTATCGTGAATTGCTAACCGATTGTTATTAACAGAGGGGGAAAATTCTCTCAAAGTTTTCCAAGTATTTTTAGAGTTAGATTTATTGATATCGAATTGATGTAGATAATAGTCTTTCTTAAGTTTTTTATTCCAATTATTTAATTTATTCCTAGCAACTTGAAAACGTTTCCAGATGGACATATCATTTTTATCTTTGTTACCATGTTTACCATCAAATCGCTCTTTAAGATAATCTCGTTCTCTTGAGAGAGAAATGTAATCATCAGTTATCCAGGGGGGAGGGTTCTGTCGTTGCCTAACGGAAACTATAGGTGCATGCTTATCACAAAGTTTCACAAACAAATTTACAAATATACTCCATTTGCTATCAATATTAGTGGTATCATAAATATCATTCCAATTCAGTAATCCACCTTCATCCAAAAACTTTTCCCGGTCGAAGTTACGAAATGAACGAAACCGTTTGATAGTTGGGGTAGTATGTACTTTCTGAGTTTTAACATCAACGAAGATCAGAGAATGGTCACTAAGTCCCATTGAAACAACATCGTGATTGAAATTGTTTTTCTCCAAAGGCAGTAAAATCAAATCAATACATGTTCTACTCGTATTTGTAATTCTGGTTGGTTCGCTAATAATTTGCTTTAATTGCAGATAGGTGCACATATTTTTCAATTTGGATGAAAGTGGGTTAATAGTAAGCATATTACAATTGAAATCTCCAAGAACAATAATATTCGAATTAAAATGTAAAGCTTTCTCCAACTGAAGTTCTGCTTTAGAAAAGAAATCAGTAGATGAATTTGGAGGCCTGTAAACTATAGCTATTAGATATAATTGTGAGTGTTTTAATCTCACTTCGAACCATAATATCTCAAGATCTTCTTGCTCTAGATCTTTCCTGCGATTATATATCAAATTTGAGTTAATATAACAAGCAACGCCTCCACCAGATGTATTTCTATCATTCCTTTCTACATTGTAACCACCTATATATAGTTCAGAATCTTGGATTGAATCATCTATCCAAGTTTCAGATAAACCAAGTATATCAAAGGGGTTATTATACAACATATCTTTTACATGGTCAAACTTCCCCCTTATGCTACGAATATTCAAATGGGCTACAGTGAAACTTTTTCTATTTAATTCCAATATTCTTGATGTTGGAATTTTATCTAAATGAATATTATTTGGGTTATCGTTAATCTGAAAATTACACGTCTCTTCAAAATCATCTGAATTAAACGGCAGTTCTTTAAACAAACAAATATCGCATATCCAGTCAGCATCTGACTTAAAAAAGTTATTATCTAGAGATGAACACTTTAGATGGATCCACTTTTTACAGAGATGGCATAATACTGCATTTTGATTATTATAAACTGATTTCAAACATGATATACAAGGATATTTCTTACCCATTGGAAAGATCTGCTGAGTTTTGTAAAATGCGGAAAAGTTTATAGGGTTTCAATATCATTATCACAACGAATTGTTACTTTCCGGTCATCTTTCGTGAGGGCTGTGATTCGGCCGTCTGAGGTCCATGTTTTCTGTACGTTGTCATGTTTTCTTGCTTTGTACAACAGATGAGATCGTTTTGCTGTTAGGTCTTCGTGGATATAGATCTTGGTAGGGCGAAGCTTCGCTCGAGTGCAGTATACCTGGTCCCTGGCGTTGTATCTTGCAAACTTTACTATGATGACTCTGGGAGAGGTATCACCTTCTTTGGTGTCTCGTGGCGTTATCCGATGAGATCGGTCGATGTCACTGGGATGGAGCACGACATTCATCTTGTCCTTGACGAGTTGGATGATGACGGAATCGGTGTTCTCCTTTGCCGTTTCTGGCACTCCGTGGAAGCGGAGACAACTTCTCCTACTGTATTGTTCCTGGTCGTCAAGGATATCGTGGATGCTGTTGACATTTCTCTGTAACTTGTGAATCTGTTGGTCGAGATCGTGTAGTTGAGATGTTTTGGCTTGTAGGTCGAGTTGAAATGCAGCATGTAATTCATCAGCTAGCTTCTCGTAAACGGTCTTATAGACGGCGTCCACTATTGTCTTGACGACGGCTGGTGAGCGCAAGGCATTCACTAATTGGTCAGTGATCAGGTCTTTCATGTCTTTCAACTCGGCGGGAGTATTTGAAAGGGGTTGTGGACAAGCCGATGTGGTTGGATGAGCAGCATCGGGCTCTCTTTCCTCGTCCGAGCTAGATTGCGGGAAGCTTAGGGGAGGGCTGTTGCCGAGAATCTCGCTCAACTTCTTCCCTCCATGGTTCCGTTTTGACGACTTGGATTTCTTCTTCTTGTGTGAAGACACGGTCATGATGTTCCACTTTTAGAAGTGGGTTATTGATGTAGACAAATGCTCATGTACCCTTTATAGCTCATTGTATGTTATTACCAAAGAAGAAAAAAAGCCAGTCAGTCACTCAATAGTGTCTGACAGTGAAGTCCAGCAAGTAAATGAGTTTCCTTGAATAATCTGAATATTAATAATAATTCTTCACTTCAGGCAAGGGCTCGCCACAGCGAGTGAATTTCATTCGCAGTATGAAAAGGACAGCAGAGAAAGCGGCGGTTTCACCTTTGTTTACATAAGGAAAACTCAATCGGTATTTTCATCGGTGTGACTTCGATAGAAGCACTATGAAAAGGGTATAATACATGTATCATATCCCTGGTTTATCAACACAAGGTCGTTATTTCTTTTTATAGGATGATGAAGCAGATCCTAATCAAATGATTGGTTGAGAGCGTACACGTGACCAGGCATTTATTTTGCCTAACACATAATTTTACTAATGACCGGTCATTAGTAGATACTTATGACCGGTCATTATCAAAATCATGTTATAAAACACCATTTAATGAACACAAATAAAACATCACCTTATAAAACAAATAATACACATCATTTTGTTTGGGCATTAGTAAATTTACCCTCACTCGGTACCTTCAAAACAGTCCAAACATCCTTGGCTATCGCATCAGGCGTGTTAGACTGTTCCAAAGGTACCATGTGTGGGTAATTCTTACTAATGCCCTCACTTGACACTGCTGTGCATTATTTGTATAATAGTTTACCGATCAACAAGATATAGCTTGTTCTGTTTGTTACGGTTATACGTCTCTATAAATGTACGATATACAAATACTCTCAATGAAAAGAAAAGTGTCTTGTGAGAAGATTAGACAGTTGATGCACCCGAGGCACGAAGGCTCAGTGGTAGAGCAGTGGTCTTATAACCGGGCGGTCCCAGGTTCAAAACCAAGTCGATGCGCTTCTGCCCTTTGGTAAGGCATTAATCCCCATTACCAAGTCCCTCGGAGAGGACTTAGAGCCGTCGGTCCCCCTGGTTGCTTACCTACAAGCATATGCATGCTTTCTTAGCAGTCAGGTAAAACAATCATCAACCATCAACCTGTATGTGCTCGGATGGAATAGGGCCCAAATGGAACTCGAATCAAACTTCTGTTTCATGTGTGGGGTTAACTCTTTATTTTAGACCAGTTCTGGTCATGCGATTGCACGTAGGCCTACCGCGGTCGCGTCGTCCGTAGTCGTATCCGATTGGCCCCGAGTCAGGCCACGGGAATGACACGTAGTCTCGTCAGTCTACACTGACTATAAGCCTATTGAATATGGAAACAATTTTTGAAAGCCCTGGTTCGCGTTTCGGGGGAGGGGGGGGGGGGGGGTGGCCCCAAATGATTTATTTAAGGAAGAAAATATAAGCGAATACCTATAACTCGCGAGTTTCTGAAGTAACAACTCGCTACCTGCTAACTTCTTGCTAGCTACTTGGTCCCTCGGAGAGGACCTAAAGCCGTCGGTCCTCTGGTTGCTTACTAACATGCATTTATGCTTTCTTAAAAATAACCACCATTAAATAAAATTAGTATTACAAAAATAACTACTTGTACAAGTTGTAAAGTAATGGTTGCTGCATTTCTATTACGTATTTGATTGTAAATCGTTTAGGAGGGGCAAATTGCCTTTTTTGCCCTTCCTTTAACTACGCCAGTGTTTGAAGAACTGTCTCAATATAATTAATGACGTGTATAACACGATCAACGGAATATATGAACAGAGAGGTGGAGAAAAGATGTAATTAAGCACTTAATGAATTTGACAGGAGTTAATACTGACATCGCCTCTTCCGCTTCCCATCTCTCTCTTTCTCTCTCTTTATATATATATATATCTCTCTCTTTCACGCTCTTTCTCTCTCTATCTCTCTCGCTCTCCCTGTTTCTTTCACCTTCTTTTCCTTCTATTTTTCCCTCTTTGTCAATAAATTTGGTGTCCATCTCTATTTCTCCTTTTCTTTCCAATTCTATCTATATTATTGTAACAGGATTCTGAATAATCAAGTCTCCCCCCCCCCCCCCCTCTCTCTCTCTCTATACTCCATCTCTTTATTCAGATGTAATCATCTATTTCTCTCTCTCCATTTCTCACTTTTCTCTTTTTTCGTGATCGGTTACACAATACACTCCGAACTCTATTTCACTTCCATTACACCTAATCCTCGCCCTAAAAGCATTATATCCTCCCGAAGCATCGAGCTCATTCTTTTCACAAATTAGTCGAGTCTGCCCCATCTCTGAAAATAATAATGACGATCCGGCTTTTAAGTTGGAGTAAACAGAAAGCCAATTTCTCATCAAGTTATTATGGGATAACGTGCACCCGTTCTTCATTGTACTCAAAACTAATAACTTAAAGTAGCAATAATATGGCGTGTTGCTGTATAGACGTACCATCCATCATCTGTCAAATAGCATTTTAATGTACTCCTATTGACATGATTGGTGTAGGCTGCTGGAGAACGATGCACAAGGAAATCATTCTGAATCAGCGCGGAGAGAGTGCATAGTGTTTTATTCTAGGGCACAACAAAAAAGAAATCTTAGACACCGGAGCAGGGGTTCTAAACAACCACCAGGTTCTATTGTAGAATTGATCACACCGTGAGATGCCATGACGATAGCCTCACTACATGTATTTGACGTCTCCAGATCTATACCTTTGTCTATGGTTGACTTACTGGACTGTACTGATCTCAATGCTGGATATGATTATAGAAATTAGGTCTGCTACACCTTCGAAATTATTGGAGGTATCTATCTGCAACAGGTCATTTTGCCACAAAAAAGGGAGTAGGGGAGTTTGATTAGTGGGTTGGATATGACCATTGTCGTCACCTCACAACTAAAAAGGACATCGCAGCCACTGACATTGGGTTATAATGTCTTCTTTTAAGTGTGCAGAAAACTGATTATATTTTCACTTGACCAAGTGGTCTTTGTCCGACGCAAAAAAATTGTCAGGTCTAAAGTTTCCATGTAACCTGATGGCTTTTAACTGTATGACTGATCAAAAACCAATTTCGTCTATAGGACATGGAGCCATGTAACGTCAGAGTATCACAACATCTGCAATTTTTGGGAGCACTCTGAAAGATTTAAAGGGACCGCCCTAATATTCAGCACTCGAGCTCGATCACCATAACTTTGAGAAATACTACTATCATTTGTGTCCCTAGAAACGGAATATTCATGCAATGCCACTGCAGAACTTGATGATATCTTGAGACCGATAGCTACGTTTAACCCTCTAGCTCTGCTGCCTGTACAATTTATTCGTTCTTTAACTACCGTTTTCTCGGACAGCAGGCATCTAATCTCACTCAAAACGTGTGAAAGATCACGCGTCGCAATGGATCTCAACTTGTCCTCTTCGTTTCCTGCAATGAACAACACAAGTTCTTTCCATCTTGGCTGGTCGGTGTACATGTCTACAACCTTTTTCGGTCTGATGACCGTTCTTACAGTGGTCTTTAACTCGTTCGCCTTGGTCGTCCTGCATCGATGGCGTCACGAGTTCGAAGACATAAGTCGAACACTATTTTTCAATCTCGCGATCATAAACATGGTAAGTGGCGTGTTTATAGGCGTCTTCGAAGGTATGGTCTTTTACCTCGACCAAGGGCATGTTTTTGAACGGTTCTGCTGGCTAATACCATCCGTAGGAATCTTCATGATGTTCAGTTCTATATATCACGTCGCGCTTATGAATCTTCAGCGTTACTTGGCCATTTCTTACCCATTCTGGTTTATCCGTTTCGCGACAGTCAAGCGACTTAGTGTTCTCTACCTGCTCATGGATCTCGCGTTTATTGGCATTTCTTCTCCCTTTTTCCCAGTTCCAAATATGCCGTTGAATGAACTCACGAGAAGCTGGTGTCGTTACAAGACAATCATTTTCAGCAAGATCGATGGCAGTAATATCTCTATTTTCCACGCCATGTTCGGGCTGATATATACTATTCCACTGGTGGTCCTTACCTACACCAACATCCGTCTCTTGATTATAGCAAGGCGTGTGGGTCGGCAAAGAAACGCTGTACCTGTACAACATGACGCGGAAGCAGTTAACGCTAATGTAAGCACACCGGGACTAAAGGGACTTCGGACTGTTCTCATAATTACAGGTCTCTTTTACCTTTCTATCGTTCCGTCTTTGATGTTTGTATGTATTATGATCCTGCCGACATCTTCACTCAGTCGGCAGGGCTATGACACCATTTTCTTAATGGCCAATGCGGTTCTGGTCTGCAGCTGTTGGTGGAATGTTCCGATCTACATGTCGACATGCGCTAAACTCCGTCACAGGGCACGAGACCTATGGCAAAGGTTGAAGTGCTGCAAGAAAGCGTGATAACGAAACCATCTTGCCATTCTTCATATACGTTGAAATAAAATGAAAGGTAACCCAGTTACACCTGGGTGGAGAGTAATGATTAATGTCTTGCCGAAGGATCGACGTTAGTGCCTGGTGAGGACTTTAACCCTCAACCGTTGGATTGTAGATAAAATGAAAATAGATTAAAGAAATACCACGAAAAAAGAATACATGTTTAGCGTCCCCGCCCGCTTCCTTTTTGGGGCCGCCTCCTCTTTTATTTATTTTTATGTAATTTTTTAATTTGTTTAAATAATTTTTATTATTAATTTTTTTTTTTTTAAGAAAACAACAACATGAAAAACACTGCTAAAATGTATCTTTTTCTGATTTAAAAAAAAAAAAAAAAAATTGCCGGCGGCCATCTTGAAAAATAGCCCGACTATATCATGTCAGGGAAAATCTACTGAGCAGCCATTTTGAGCGGCCATTTTGAAAAAAAAAAAAAAAAAGGGCCTCCTCCTCCTTCCTATTTTTCAAAAAGGCAGGACGCTAACCATGTTTTTTTTTTATATTTGGCCTAATGATGAAGAACCATGCCATATATTACTTGTTATTTGAGGATTGCTTCATCAGACTGTTCGACGGCTTTAAGTTCTCTCCGAGGGACTTGGTAATAAGGATTAAAGCATTACCAAAGGCGGTCAAGGGCACGTACGAGCGCATTGACTTGGTTTCGAACTCGGGACTTCTGGTTACGAGACCACTGCTCTACCACTGAGCCATGGCGCCTCTTCTTCCGTGGTTGATCACTTTGTATTTCGAGCAAAGTTATACAGGCACTCTTTCAAACTAAATTATAATGGGAAAATGGAACCTCAGATAATGGAACCTCTCTGTACAAGGTCGTTTTTTATATGACACTTGGAAAGGTTGGAAAACCTAATCCAAGCCATTTACAATACAGAGATGCAGATGTGTCGAATTTTATGCCGTTGATCATGATACTCTTTCAAAATAATCTAAAATTGAAAATCGCGTTTTCTCTGTATTTATACGGTTTAAACATGCAATTGATATTTGTATTTGTTTTATTCAAACTACTCAGCTTAACATTGTGTAGAAATTGCTATTTTACGTATTCTATATCTCATGAGATAGATGTAAGAGAGTTTTTGTTGTTATTGTCTTACCCTTAATCCTTATCAATATAGTGTTGTGAAGTGGCAACTACACTGTTGGTCATAATGGTGGAATATTTATTTTTACCCCAGTTAAGGGAAGGATTTAAAAAAATTATTTATTTCTAATAGATCTAGATAATGGCATACATTCTCAGATTTTATTGAATATTAATTTGCGAGTGTTTGTTTTGCGTGACTGCCTAATCATATGTGTGCTACTATGCTAATCAGCTAAGGGACCTACGTCCTTAAGCCATAATTGACAGTAATGAGGATTAATGCCTCACAAAAGAGCACTAATATATAGCTGATCGACACGATTTTTATCCTGGGGCCTCATTGCATTTTCCCCCGGCCCCCAACAGGAAAAATTCCTCTGTGTGGCCATGCCTTGAACCATAATGCATGGCCCTACAGAGGAATTTTTCCTGTTGGGGGCCGGGGGAAAATGCAATGAATTTTTGACAATTTATTGCATTTTCTTCGTTTTGGGGGATTTGTGGAAGGGGCCGCGTACCCTAGCAAACACTGCGTACAGTCATGATTCAGGGGCTAAGCAATGGCCTCGTTACTGTGAGGCCCCAGGATAAAAATCGTGTCGATCAGCTATATATTAGTGCTCTTTTGTGAGGCATTAATCCTCATTACTGTCAATTATGACTTTAGGACGTAGGTCCCTTAGCTGATTAGCATAGTAGCACACATATGATTTAGCAGTCACGCAAAACAAACACTCGCAAATTAATATTCAATAAAATCTGAGAATGTATGCCATTATCTAGATCTATTAGAAATAAATAATTTTTTTAAATCCTTCCCTAAACTGGGGTAAAAATAATTATTCCACCATTATGACCAACAGTGTAGATTAATTAATTGGTGTGTGTGTGTGTGTTTGTCTGTTTGTTTGTTTTCTTTAGTTACGAAGCTGTTAATATATTAAATGAGTAGGCTATTTCTTTATGGCGGAAAACATTATTTTTTTTGTTCGGAATATTTGGTATAATTTACGTGTTATTATGGGAGAATGATTTCTTTTCAGTCCCTGCAAGAACTCCAGGGGGCGTTTCACAAAACATGTCATCATTGACAAATGACAGTTTTTGTTATAAGTTACTGTAATCCTTCCTTCTGATTGGTTATCAGCAGATTTGTCACTGATCTTTGTCATTTGTCATTGAAAAAAGGCTTTGTGAAACGGGCCCCAGTTCCTTGAACACGTCTTTCATTTACAAGTTAAAAAAAAAAAAAAGTTTGTCGTGGATATGGCCACAGTATCTTGCGCGAAGTATTTCGCGGCCGGGGTCTACAAGTAGGGCCCGCTCAGCAGGCACGTAGCCACGGTGGCGGGGGGGGGGGGGGGGGGGGGCACGTGCCCCCCCCCAAATTTCCAAGATCGGTTGAACTTTTTTAGACCCCTTTTTTTTACCTCGATCGATTACATGTATGTGCCCCCCCCCCCCAAAAAAAAAAAAAAAAAAAAACATCAAACTCTGGCTACGTGCCTGCCGCTCAGGGCCCTGGAAGCTCTGGGATTCTAGAGGCTCTCTGGTGCAATTTCAGCCTTATTTTAGACTGGTGCGTTTTATAACATTTTTTCAGATCAATTTACAAGCAATTCATCATGAATTAAAACACACCAAATAGAAATTATTGATATTACACTGTCGCTCATACAGTTGGAATATTTTTGTTTTTACCCCAATTTATGGAATTATTTTAAAAATAATTTAAAAATAATAGATTTAGATAATAGTATACATTCTCAGATTTTATTGAATAATAATTTGCCAATGTGTGTTTTGCGCGACTGCTAAAGCATGTGTATGCTACTAGGGGACCTAAGCCCTTAAGTCATAAATGCCAGTAATGAGGATTAATGCCCCACAAAAGGGCACTAATATAGCACATAGACACGGTTTTGATCCTGGGGCCTCACAGTTACGAGGCCATTGCTTGGTCACTGAACCATGACTGTACGCAGCGGGGGCTAGGGTAGGGGGCAGTTTCCATAAATAAAAACAAACAAAGAAAATGCAATACATTTTCAATAATTTATTGCATTTTACCCCGGTCAGCAACATTAAAAAAATCCTCAGGACGGCCGCCCATGCATTATGGCTCAAGGCATGGGCACACAAAAGATTTGTTTATGTTGGGGACCGGGGTAAAATGCAATAAATTATTGAAAATTTATTGATTTTTTTTTTTTTTTAATTCATGACCCCATACCAAAACTTTTTATTACCTTTAACTTAAAATGCGAGTGAGCATAGCGAGCAAGCTTTAGGTGAAATTGAAGCAAAAGATGGCACTCAAATAAAAAACGATCACCCCTAAAATGTTTGTGAATTGTTATTTTTATTAAGATACTATTTGCAGGCAGATTCTAAAGGATATAAATATATATTTCATCATATTACAATTTAAATGCTGGCTGTCCTAGTTCAGCCAGAAGGCATTATACCACAGAGCGAGGTCACTGACAGGTGGCTATCTCATTAACTCAGCTCTCAATTAACACAAGGAAAGGAGGATCATGGGGGACCAACAGGCACCGATCAGGAAAGTTCTCTACATAGAGGGAGCAAGTAGCTACAAGTAGTGCAGTGTGGCTTTAAGTCAAGCATCTTGCATACAAATATGGTGTGTTCTCCGTTAGATTTTCATGGCGTGGTACATGTATTACTCTAAGTAAGAGAAACACAGTAGAATGTCCCCTAAAAAGCTTTGCTCTTCAAATGCCCTCATTTCAAGGGTTCTAGGACACCTACCCCTAGGACAACTACCCCCAAGGGCAAACACTGTCTAGGAAGACTACCTCCGGGACAACTACCCCCGGATAACCACCCCAAGTCAACTACCCCCAGACAACTACCCTCTAGAACAACTACCCTCAGACAACTACCCCCAGACAACTACTCCCTACGACAACCATCCTCTAGGACAACTATCCTAGGGGGTACTTGTCTGGGGGGTAGTTGTCCGGGTGAAGTTATCTGGGCAATTTGGCAAAGTCAAGGATTAAATATACTTCTCCACCCCTATTCTCTGTTAAAAATCTCTCTTCCTTTCACAATTATATTGCATGACCTGGGCCGTGTTTCATAAATTTGTTATCAGTAACAACAAGTTTCACATTTTTTACGACAAATTTGTTTTCAGCCAAACAAATGCAACAATTTCAGTAGCTTATTATAGTAATTAATAATAAATGTGACTTATATAGCGCATAATAATCATTAGTGACAATCCTCTATGCGCTTAACATTATTACATTCAAATAACTTACATGTTCACATACAGATTACATATCAGGCCTACATTATTACATACAAATTATAGATAATTGCATTATTACATACAAATTACAAATTGAATTACATCAAATGTCACTGAAAACCTGGCAGTGCAAGGACACTCAACATAGAGGGCAGTCTACATATCTCCCCTGGGAAATAATTGTCCCATTGTAGGCAATGAGCAGTGTGCTTTAAGACAATCCCTGAAGGCTTAAGATTGTCAATATCATATATATAAATGAATATAATTTTTAATAGAGGTAGAATATGTTACAAAAATATGTGCTGTTAGGCTTAGGTTAACCTTTCACTCTCTCTTTCTTTCTCTTTGACATGTATAACCTCCATGCCTTTCAGCTTCTGTTAAAATATTAACATACCGGTACTTGTTTATTGGATCTACCGGGTATATGATTTCCAGAAATACATGTAAGTGCAACGTAAAGACCCCCCCCCCCCCCTCTCTCTCTCTCTTTCTCTCTCTCTTTCTCTCTTTCTCTCTCTCTCTCTATCTCTCTCTCTCACTCTCTCTCAATATCTCCCCTTCCCTCCCCCTCTCATGTATGTATATACTCAATGCCTTCCAAATGATCTATGGCATACACAAAATAGCATTCTACATCACTCAGAAGTCCATCACTGCCGAGAGTAAATACAAAAGTACTAAGCCCCGTGTTGGGGCATCTACCCCGGAGTATTGCTTTGAGTATTGATTTTCCACCTGCAAAATCGATCATTTTGTACCGTTTCTGCAGAGTTTGGAACAAGGCACGGAGTATGTACCCGTGCGCTGATACAAAAATGTGAGGACAGTTTGGAGGAGTGTCGTTGATCCCCGTTATATCCGATTTGAAAATAGGATGACGTCCTAATTTCTCAGTAGAACCTAGTGCTGTAGTCCCACGTGTTGGTTCTGAGGTAGTGTCATGTTGCGATGTATTTGTTGCATGTTCAGTCCCACTAACTTGTTTTTGAGTCTTAACAGCTACACAGGTCTCCCTTTGACTTACAACAGTCCCATCTGTTGATTTCTGTGTGATGTCACTGGAGCAGGCACCGTCTCTTAAAGCATCACTGCTGTCCACGGCAAAGACAACCTCAAAGGAATCGCCTTCCTCTATTTCTCCTACTTCTTCTTCAACGGAGGAGGAGCCTGTTATGATTTCGCTGCAGTCGTCCATTCGTTGTCCGTACTCCTTGTGGACGTCTAAGCAAAGGTCATGAAGAAAAGACAGTCCTCTGTCGACTACCTAATGAAGAGAAAAGTGAAAAGCAATATTTTTATTATTTTTGTATTTATTCATTTTATTTAAACAGGGTGATTCTCTCAGTATTAAAACTGTTTTAATGAGTCCCTGTACAAACTATTGGTTACAAATACAGAGGAAATTGAACAAAGCTTAAATACACACACATCAGATCATGGATTATTTGCTTTAATAACAATTGCATTAATAAAAGTAGAAGTATCATAGACTAGATATTGTGCGTGAATAGAGCAGATATATCAGTTGTTTTTTAACCAATTTGCCTGAAAAAAAAAAAAAAAAATGTTGGTGAAACATATCTATGCTATAAATAATAATAATAATAATATTAATAATCTTTTAGTCCACTCCAAATTTTATTAAACCGAAACGGAAATTATTTTGCCCAATTGATCGTGAAGAAGAAGCTTGAAATATAGAGGTCAAGGGGCTTGCAAGCCTAAAAACTTGATTTGTCATAAAGGAGGATGGGGAAAGATAAAGAAGAAGGATGACAGAATTATAAAATAGCAGTTCTGGCAAGATAAAACAAAAAATATTTCTTTACATAAAATATTTGGGATTACAACAATAAACAGAAAATAACTATGAAATTTACCATACAAAGAGATATTTTATAGTAAAATCATCAATAATTTGAATAAGAATAAGATAAATCTGAGCAATATACACTGATTTTACACTCAACATCTGCATTTATTTCATCATATTTATACAGTACTGAAAATACTCCTTTCCACACTGTGGGAGGCGAATCCAATCCAAATATTTAATTGTTGTACAATATGTTTGGACTATTAAGAATTCCTACATTTTCCTCCAAGTAATTAAACAATTATGTTGCTTTAGCATGAATTTTGCATCAATTAATAAACATTATGCCCTAATTATCAATGAAGCAAGGTATATAAGGTCAAAAGAATCCTTCAAAAGTTCATTGACTACAAAAAAGGCCTATAAGTGGATACGGATGGTCATTGTGTGTACACAATAGGCCTGTTTTCATCAGCTCGAGATTGACAGATATCCCGCCATTCGAACTATCCCGATCGCAAATTATCCAGCTAATTTGCATCTTTATCAGCCCGAAGTTGCAATTAGCGGGATATTTGGTGGAGATAATTATCCCAAGATATCTTGGGCTAGTTTGAAAAATATCCCGCTTTTTGTCCGGTGCGTCTTCACCGGCCCGAAGACGCGCACTATGCACGGATGCTGAGCAAAATTGCTCGAGCTCGAGTTTCAAGTTTCAAGGTCAAATCTCGAGCTGATGAAGACGCGATTTGTAACTTCAGGATTATTTCCCAAATCAGAAATAGCTGGCTATTCGGCAATCTGGAGATGATAAAAGCAGGCCTATAGTTGGAGGCATTCGGTTTTAGAACAGAAGGTCAAAGGTCACCTGTTTGCGTGTTTCTGCGCCTTCTGGGTCAAATGATCCCTTGCTTAATGCTCTCTCCTCTCTAGACAGCCCTTCTCCTTCACCAAAGCTCTGGAAGAAATAAAAGAGAAATTTATAATAATGATTTGTCTTTTGTTATTCACCAAGCATAAAGATTAGTCTGCAAGCACATTGTCTAAATTGACACTTTATCACAATTGCTAAAGCCTTGAGTTGAGCCTAGATATGCCAGTGTCATGTCACGAACGGCTAAGGCGAGGCGTCAAAAATAAATATACCAGCCAGCGGCAGCTAACTGCACTTGTGCGTCCTGGCTGCATTTTTTTAATTAGCTCAGCCGGCTACCGCTGGCGGTAAGAAATGGCATTCAAAAGCATGCGCCGGCTGCCGCCTTTCGAATGGAAACCCGAGCCTCAGATCCCAGCCTGGCGCTAGCCGGCTGGGCTAATAAGAGAAAAATAATTGCCCCAGCCAGGCTTCGGCCGTAATTGCAGCCTCGATGCGCCAATACGTGAGGCGGCAGCCTGCTGGTATCGATATTTTTGACGCCTCGCCTAAGGTACAGTACAGGGGGGGGGGGGGGATGAACAATTATCCCCCCCCCTCAATATCCACCCCCCACCCTTGAGCCCCCCAAAACAAAACATTTTTTATTTATTTGTTATTTTTGGCCTGATTTCTGATAAAGAGGCCCCTGCTCTACCACTGAGCCATCGCGCCTCCTTGTTTAACGTCACTCACCCTTTCTCTGAGTCTTGCATCTTTGACCATGTTTGGTCGCGGGACTGCTGCATTTCTTATGACGCCTTCAGTCGTCTAGAATTCAAAGCATAAATAAATGGGTAAAGGAAATCAGATCAATGGTTCAATGTAGAGGCCCTGTTCATAAAACTTGTTACAATAACAAGTTACAATAACTGTTGTAAGCTACTGACATCGTAGCATCTGATTGGCCGAGAGCTAATTTGTCATAGAAATTCAGCATTTGTTATTATAGTTGTTATTATTGATAACAAATTTTATGAAACAGGACCCAGATCAATGGTGTCTGTCCTGTTTCTCCAATACATGGTATGGAACAGCATCCCTCTTTCCATAAGGGAAATTACCTGTCTTGCCACCTTCAAAAGATCCCTCAAAACTCACCTTTTCCCCCAATGATCTATATGATATACTTCCTGTACTGTACTTTTTTTGTCCTCTTATTTGTATTTGTAAGCGCTATGGTACTTATTGTTTTTAGCGCTCCTAAATATTTGACATTATTATTATTATTATTATTAAAGCTATCAAAACTGGAAGATGAACTTACGGCAATATATCTTTTTTCTTTTAAACCTTGAAGCTTTCTGAGAGGAAATGATTGATGTCAATCACTTGGCATCACATTTGAAGGGGGGGGGGGGGGGCTAAATAAAATCAGATTAATGGCGATTGCCATCTTTTTTTTCTTTTGATGCACTGTATGATTCAAATTAAACCAACTGGAAGATTAACTTAGAATTAGTAACCTCAAATTTATTCCTCAAAGAGGATGTTGGTGATATATTAGTTTCACTTATTACAATATTTATCTTTTTTAAAATCTTGAAGCTGCGTGCTTTTTGAATTTGTTTACGGCCGACTGTCAGCCAAACCGGAAGCAGGCCTCGATAATGACGTTATAGAATCATGATTGAGATCTCTGTTCGTTCAAGCATTTTTTAGCGACCGTGATTCTGCAGAATTAATCACGATAAAAAACGCATCTTTTTCAGCGTTTTCATTATTGCGTTATAAAACACGTTATAAAAATCGCTTGAAATCGCTTGAATGCAACTGTGTTTTAAACTAAACAAAAACAGTGTTTCTAGGGTGAAAAAGTGTCACTTGAACGCACCCTTTAGACTCTCACCTGTACACACCGACTCAAATCACTCGAGTACACTCGATCAAATCTTTCTTTTGCCAAGTATCGACCGAGGGCATCGGCCTGTTTCAGTCCGGTCTCGTTGAGTGGGATGTCGATTTGACCCTGAAGTAACCCTTTCTTGTTGTATTCAGTCTCTCCACTGAAGCAGAAAGATAAGAAAGACAATGTTTGAACTGATGTTCGAAACCCGACACGGCACTAATATCCTTTGGCAAGATATTAACCTACACTTGCTACTCTCCACCCAGGTGTTAAAATGGGTACCCGGTAGGATGCGACCGTCATTGCTGGTCAAACAGTTTTTGAGCGTCAAGTCACGCCTGGCTGGAATGCTCCCCAGGGAGTGGAGATTGGGCAAGTATTGAATCCAATGGCTGGGGTAATAGTATATCTGTTTAGTGCTTAGAGACGTCCGGGATGTATTAAGCGCTATATAAAAGCCGAATATTATTATTATTGTCATTTGGAAATGTCCCAAGGTATTTTGTCCCATACATGTATACTGCCAACGACACTGTACACGCTGCTATAGCTACTGGGGTCGGCACTGGGTGGGCCTGACCAGCACGGATTTCCGCCCACCACTCCTGATGAAGAAAGATAATATATTTTTCATGACAGGCCTAGTTACACATCCCAAACACTGAATATTTATATAGCGCCGGTATCCGCCAGGCTCTGACGCTCATGGCGCTTTACACATATTACCCTGGTTATAACCAAGCTGCAAAAGTAACTAGCCCTCAAGCATATCAGGTACCCATTTACACCTGGTCGGAGAGTGGCAAATGGAGATTAACATCTTGCCAAAGGACATTAGTGCCGTGGCGGGACTTGAACCCCGTATCCTGTGATCTGCAGGCGGTTGACTTATCCACTAGACCAAAAAACCTCTAAGATATTTTTCATGATAGGCCCATTTACACACCCCAAACACTGTTTTAAAAAATCATCCATTTTTTGGACTGCCATTTACACTACCTTAAAAAACATATTAAAAAATCGTTGGTGTTTGCTCAATCCGATTTTGGCCGATTAAATAATAATAATAATATCAAGTATTTGTAATGCGCCAACTCCACATGACTAATGTGTTCGACGCTTATGGAGTACACAAAAATACACATAAAAATGAACAACAACAATGTGAAAGTAAATCTAAATCTTGTCCCTACTCAGCATGCGATCGCACAGAAGCAAGGGGAGTCACATATACACAAAAACGGAATCGTACCCAAGTTTGGAGAGCGGGCATTGACATTGCAAAAATCAGTGACATTTTGGCAGGCATTTAAAAAAAAACATTCCACTGGGTGAATTTCTGATAAAACATAAACAAGTTGATAGACACACTATTTCATTAAACAATTATGCAGTTGTGACATCTTAAACTTTCATTGGCATATCCTTCAATGATTTTAACCATACAAAATATAGCTTGCCATTCACATTAAAATTCAACATGGTGTCTTGAATTGGGATGGCGAGGCGACATGATTCAGGTTTTCAAAATCATCCATGGACTTGAACGCATCCCAGTTGATACCTTCTTTGAACACTCGACTAGCAACACAAGGGGCCACAGTCTAAAGATCGTAAAACAAAGATGCTCAACGAAGATTAGGCAGGATGCATTCAGCCAACGTGTCATCAATGACTGGAACACACTTCCTGAAGAGGTAGTCACTGCTACCACGGTGAATGCCTTTAAAGCCAGACTGGATCGAGTATGGAAGGACTAGCGTTTCTGCTCCCCATATGAGTAGAATGCCCGACGCAGAAATGAGCCAGACAAACTTACCAAGAAGACACCCAACTACGAGAAGGAAGAAAATGAAATTGAACTGGAAGCCCGACTGCTGAGAACACAGCATTCTTCCAGAATCTCGGGTAAAGGTAAAGGTAAAGGGACGTTACATGTATGGATTTCAAGGACCAATTGCTTGTATCAGAATATCAACACAAGAAAAAATAAATTGACAAAGCTAAAGAAAAGCAAATAAACAAAAACAGACAAAAATGAAACAAACACACAAGCAAACAGAGAAAATATTGGCAAAGGCTTGAAGCACAAAACTGTATTTGTGGCACATATTTAAACTTGATGGCACTATGATTTTGTTATTCCCCGTTAAATTGTTTTATGAGTGAATCTGCTACTGAAACTCTGAATGTACAGCATTACTTACATTGAAGACCATGCATGGGGCTACATAGTAACTTTCTCACCATAAACACCCTGATAAATATATACAAATGCGCTTGTTATGTATCACGAGGCACATACAAAGAAGATTAATATTAGTCAGCAATACTTACTGTCGCACGAATGTCAATAAAAACTTCCCCATCTGTCGTTGATTGCTAGCTTTCCGCCTGCATTCAAGAATCAAAACGTTCCACACGTACGTAGGACATGAAATGACATGACAAAACATGTCGTCATTGGTGTGGAAGCCACGCCTAGCTACTACAGAAGGGAATTTCCCTTTTCTTATCACACTGTTATTGTAATACAGTAGGCTAATAATACGGTTGCACCGTGTGAGAAGGGGGAGGCAGGGGAGGGGGGGGGGGGGGGGGGGGGATTGGGGAGTCATGTAAAGGACTGTCGGTAATCTTTCTTTCTCTTTCTTGAGCTTATAGTTCTAAAGAGAACTATAGCGTCGGTTGGAGAGGATGGGTAGGAGCTATAGGGGCTCGACGTTTCGATTGAACCGGTTATAACTACCCGTCGTACATCAGGAGATTGTTGTTGTCGAGATATTTTCAAGCTCACATTTTCATCAGTGGTGTCACTTCTCCTCCTCCTCCTTCTTCTTCTTCTTCTTCTTCTTCTTCTTCTTCTTCTTCTTCTTCTTCTTCTTCTTCTTCTCCTCCTCTTTTTCTTCTTCTTCTTCTTCTTCTTCTTCTTCTTCTTCTTCTTCTTCTTCTCCTCTTCTTCTTCTTCTTCTTCTTCTTTTTCTTCAGCAGAGTTTATTTCTACTGTATCAGTATTTTCCGTGATTCCAAGATCCGTGTGCTATACCATGAACAAATTGGTAGGGTTGAAGATCCGGGAATGAGCCCCAATATCCATGCAGAATATATTGTCACGATTCCTTTCAATCATCAATAAAATTCTAACTCGAATCGTATGGTAAACATTTCATTTATAATATGGACCTAAACTCATAAATCAGGAAACGACCAACCATTGCGGGGGTCACAAATTAAAAAGGATGGCCATGGCGAAATAACGACTTTAGGCTTTAGAAATGTTGACCAATCTGCTTCTTATTTGTTTGCTTTTAATCACAACATGAGAAAAATATTTAGGAGGATACTTTTTTGGGGGTAATGCAGGCCTTAAATTTCAATATTTTTAGGGCAAGGCCACTTTTCTGTAGGGCACATTCCTATATTACAGCACAAATAGGAAGAATTGGAAAGGGCACAACAAATTTCCAAGGCCAATGAGAGGGGCATTGCGGCCAATAAAAATGGCATCCAAGGCCATGGCCTTGAATTAATTTAAGCCCTGGTAATGTAGATATGTAGTCCTAATAATGAAGCCATATGAATGAAAATTAACTAGGCCGAAAAAAAGCAAGCTCATCTAAGCGGAGTGACAAAAAAAAACCCATAAAATAAATTATTTAAACACTCGTCTTTACGAAGAAAACAATTTCTTAGAGATTAACAAGCATGTGCAGGTATTTTTTTGTGGTTTTGTTTAAGAGGGGCACATTCCGGTTAAAAACAAAAACAAACAAGTGGGAGTGCACGGGCCGGATGTGTTTCACTGAAGAAAATCCACCAGTTTAGATCCACTTCTGATAAAACCGACAATTTTGGCTCCTCCTACTTAATTCCTAAATATAATTGTTAGTAGGCGTTATGGCAATCGGTCAATTTGGACTATTATCACCAACTGAATTCTTTTATTGTTAATATAAACTTTAAATATGAACATTAATTGACTTCTCTCTTTCTATACTACCGGTATATATTATTTCTTTATTGTTGTCCCTGCATTTCTGTCAGGGCAAAATTTACGTGCATCGCTTAACATAACAGTGTTAAATCTGAGATGCATGGCCCTACGTGTTATCAGTGTCTGTGATATGGTGTAATATTGAATTCATAAACAAATTGCGCTTCAAATTGATCATAAAGTGCCTCAAAAAAGTAAAAATCTTTGAGTGACTGGTTTTACCATACTCATTTCCCCAATAGACTGTAGTGTTATAAAAACCGTTAGGAAAACCAAAAAAATGAAAGTTTCGATTTCCAATCATAAATATCTTGATAATCAGACAGGCGATCGGCTTGTAAAAGTCATGGGATTCCTGACTGACCTAAAGGTTTATAATTATGATTGCAGCATGAGCTAAATCAAGGATTTCGTTCCAGAATCTGAGGCAATGTTACTGAGTCACTTAAAATTATATAGCGCCATCTGCGTTAATGTTTGTATTATAAACCCACCAACAAAAATACCGGAAGCTCGCGAAAAGAGGAGCAATCCCGCATCCCGAAGTAAAAACCACAGAGTTGTCGTTGGTTTCCGATAAAACTCAAAGCCGTTGAAGGACATTGAGGTACTAGACATCTCTGACAAGCTGTTGAAAGAACTGTGCCAGATCTGTTCTTCATAATTTTGATCCGGGTATGTAGCAAATCATTCGTACTGATTTCTGAATTTCTCTTTATGACATGTAGATCTAGCTAGAGTCTACTGACAGCAGTCAGTTTTGTGCGAGCGGCGGCACCGGCACGATGGTTATGAGCCCGAGGAGCCGGGCGCTAAGGCAAAGGGAAGGGGGATGGGTGGGTGGGTTGGAACTTGGCTTGGGCGTAGATCGTGATCGTGGTAGACAGAAAATACTTGCTTGGAGAATTTGTGTTTTGAACAATTTCGTATATTTGGAAGAGAGATTCGGTGAAGTCGGATGATGTCTCAACAGAAGAACATATCCCCAAATAAAATAAATTGAATTTTTGGTCTAGTCTAGGTCTACCTACATCTATACCTAGTCTTAAGACTAAGATCAAGCCTCAAGCCTCAAGGTAAGGTTGTGATAAACACTAAAAACAGTACTCAGCTCAGGGTACTTGTTGTAAAACAAACAAACTTTGTCAGACCATGATGTTTGCATGTAACTATAGCTGCAATTAAGTGCTAGGTGAAAATACGATATTGATATGAACTAATTAATTGGCACCCATACCCCTGTGTGAAGAGAGATTTTAACAAAACCAAAAAATATGTTAGTAATCAGTCACCCATTCCCGCACCTTATGAAACTTGCAAACTACCTTTGGATTTCGATTACCCGGTAGTCAAGAATTGAACTATAAATGTGAAAATTTGATACCACATTGATAGCGCTTTGCTTACACCTTCCACTGTCCACGTGCTCCTGATGATGACCTATCATGAGAGTTCACAATGTTGGTTCTGCCTGAAACGCAATTAATCTACATGAAAATAGCTCTTTTTACGTTGCCAATTCGATACTTTACGATAATAGCAATTTGTTTCGTGTACTAATTTTGCCTAATTTAGCGAACTTCATGTGTGCCTTTTAAAACTCATGAAGTTAAAGAAACAAAGAGGATACCGGTACTATCGAAATGATATGACTGTGCTCTGTTGTACATAATACATGTACATGTATGTACAACAGAGTGCAGTCATCATATTGTTCATGCCATTGCTATAATAGAATGGAGGTCTTGGAAAGATAAGTTTTTTTTTACAACCACCTCTTGTCCGATTAGTCTGGTACAAAGTTGATATATTGGTCCACAATGTAGTCACATGACCAACTTGTCAATTTATGATTCCTTTGATATCTCAACCTTAATAATTTATACAAAATTATGCCGATAATAGTATCTTAAATTGAAAGTTACGTAGGTTTTTATACTTTTATTATAATCAGCATAAATTATGCAAGAGAGAAAAACATTTATTGATGTGTTGTGTGTTTGTCTAGGAAATGAAATATAATAGTAAAGGCGATTTCTAATATGGCATGGTAAACCGCTACAAAAAAACGCCGCACGTTTATTTCATATGTTAAATGATCAGCAACTGCCTGCAACAAAGGGCTTACATGTATTCACTGAGCTATGTATTACTGTAAACGCTGTTATTTTCACATGATTAATTTTTCGCACTGAGCGGCCCCAAAACATATATTCGCAGGTTCTTAAATTCCTGTTGCACGCAATTCAGCCCGTTCAAAACATGCACTTGTAAGAAGTCATGCTTATATATTCGCGGACACGGACTTAAAGAGAAGGTTGAGTTCTGGGAAGAGGTGGTAAATAATTTCTGAGTGTTATCATTGTTATTTTGCAAATGTGGAAGAACATCAGATTAACCATGTTCCCTTAAAAGCATGGCTCTTCTAATGCCTTCATTTTCTAAATATGGCATGTAACATCGTAAAATTTGGGACAGATATTTTCGCCATGTGTTGGTGTAGTCCCATAAACATCTTTCTGTGTACAGTGCTTGTAGTTGTAACTTTACCAAGACTTGGCCAACTTTCTCATCATTGTGATGATTCCAGAACCTTGCAATACACACAAATACTTCTATGCTACACCCAATCTATGTACATGTAGATGATCAACCTTTTCTGATCGATTCCACATGGTTTCTTTCACAATGCAATGGCATGACCAGAACTCAACTTCATCTTTAAGGGACCCCCGACCCTTCCTGAAACAATATGGATAATAGTTGGTTCTTGTATATCACTCACTTCTGTCAAACTTATTACCCCGGCTTTAACATGGCTGCCACTATGGTGCTCTAGCATTTCAAGGAATTAATTCCTGCCAGGTACCTACATGTATTTACCTCACCAAGGTCGAATGTGGGGAACGTAGATAGTATTGTGCCGAATGACATTAGTGCTTTGGCGAGAGATCGACACAAATCATGAACCATGTGATTCACAGTCCGGTGACTTAACAACTAGACCACGAAACCTCTATAAAAAATAATCATTATGTCAATGCTTTCCCATGTATTAAAGCTGAAACACCAATTTTCACCCATTATTCTGACCAAACTTGGAAAAGGTTGCACCTCTGACATGTGAATACCCTATCATATTTGTTTGGCTTTGTTTGTATAAGAAATAAGAAAAATCATACTATGTCATGGATAAATTAAATGCAATATCACCCTTTTTTACCCAAGCAATGTTTTCTTTACTTTACAAGGTTTTTTTGATAAATGGTCTGCCAGAAAGTCACCAGAGTTATTTACATAGTGGAAAATCACTGAAAACCATAATAAACATCTACAAATAATTTGCATTTACACTGTATCAATAGAAATAATACAATGTATTGCTTCATAAATTCTGCAGAAAAAAAATGTAGAATTGGTTTTAATGTAGCCCCAATTCATGGAATAGATTATTACTTATCCTACATGTACATCAACAATCCGTATTGTAAGAACCATTTTTACATAAATGTGTACAAATAGTATAGTGCCAGTTGATGTCATATTTTGCTAATAAAAGGGCCGAGCTAAATAATGCAGCCTTTTCTTACTACCTGTACATGTACATATATTAATTTGTAAATGATTTTCATGGATATATTTTCATAAAATCATATCACTCTTTTGGTGGTAAACCATTTCGTTATTCCCAGGAGAAGGTCTAGGGATACGGAAAGTAGGCTCGACAAGGATGCTAAAATTGATCGCCATATGGTGCCCAATTTACAGCACTTGAATACAGCTAACTTCACAGTGTTCCTCCAACATGGTCATACTCTGTTAGTAACATCCATACCGAATGTTAATATTGCGCTGGAGCCTCGATCCTTCTCTCATCCCTGTGCGGTAGACACTCAGAACTTTTGTGGATGCTTAATGAATAGGGCATAATTCCCCTATCATTATGCTCGGAGGCAGTTCTGTGCTTCGTGTCGCCTGCTGGTGAGGCGACATGTCGACTTCAATCTGAATGGCCTTAGGGGTTGGTTGCACATCTTCTTATCGTATTAAACCCTGTAGTCACTACAACGTACATGAAATAATGTTGTAACAGTGGCGTAGTGTGGGTTTAGTCATTAAAGGGGTGCTGGTCCTTTTTTAGGGGGAGGGGTGGGGGGGGGGGGCTCCTGAATAACACACGTGCAGATGAAATGTAAGAGAACATAGCCATCGAGGGAGGGAAGGGGATGTATTGATCATCTTATTTTCATGTTGCCTCCCCTATATCTTTCCTTATTCCTGCCCCTTCTCTCTTGTTTTTGACAATTTTTTTTTTTTTTTTGGCGGGGGGGGGGGGGGGGGGGGGGAGGGGGAGTAATGTCCCCCAAATTCTCTGGCAAGCACAAGAAAACAAACAAAATAACTCATTTTCTTCTAGCACATACTTTTTCTTTTCTTCCCCCTTTTTTTGTTTGGGGGGGGGGGGGGGGGCGTGTCCCTGTGCCCCTAGTTCCACCACTGCTTTCTAGTATACCCTCCAAGTACAACTGAATTGATAGTAGTATCTGCGAGCCAAACAAATGAACAAGTCAATCTTATAAAAGGGTAACTGTCATCAGTTGAAAATATGAGATCAACAATGAGTCAACATAGAATTGATTTTTTCCCCACTAATATTTATATTAAAAAAAAAAAAAATCTTATCTATGACACAATGTTTATATCCAGATTCAGTATCATCTTACAAACAGTATAATGATTTCCTTAATCTTTAAATGTGGTCATCCAGCTGTGTTTATCAATCCAACGCACAAACAATGCTGGATTGTTTTTGAATTGAAACACAAAGAATGTCAGATGGCAAGACCTGTAATTTATGATGTCATGCACTTGTGATTCATTGTGCCAGCCTCCCCAACGAGGGCCTCCTCACCCACCACAAGTGGTCCAAATATGGTCGCTGGAGCTGTTTTAGTGGGCGTGCCGTTTACCCTCTTAGTAAACAACTATAGTGTGCCATGCCATTTGATTGTTTTGTAGTATTTTTGGAAATATATTTCTAAAAATAGTTTTGAAGAGACCTGTGTAATACTTTGCCGCCTGTTTGCATGTTTTGTAGAATAAACATATTGAATACTGATAAGAAAGTTTTTATCCTACAAATGAATTCTGAGATAGTTGTAAAGGGAATGGGTTATCTTTTCATTTTCATTTGATTGTTTTGTAGTTTATGTGGTAAGATATTTCTAAAAATAGTTTTAAAGATGAAACTGTGTAATACTTTGCCCCTGTTGTTCTGTATTTTAGAATAAACATTGAATACTGATAATTGATAAGAAAGCTTTTATCGTACAAATGAATTCTGAGAAAGTTGTAAAGGGAATGGGTTATGTTTTTTTGGTAAAATAAAAATGTCAAATTTGGCACCTTCATGTACAGTGTACATGTACATGTACATGTACATATATTTTATTGACTGATTGCAATTAAGAAAAACAAAAGCCTTTTTATACTTAATGACAAAGTATACAATTTGCTGATGTCTGGTTTGGAATATCACAGACAAATAATCCTTATGTTGGCCTTGGTAGGATGAAAAGAGTTCAGTATGCAACAAAAGAAAGGGCAAAAGTATCTAGTGAAAGGAAACAATGCTGTGCCTCTGACTTTTTGTGTGGTTCCCTTGAGATGTTATTTTAGATTTGTAAACAAGGGAGATTTTTGTTAAAATGAATTTTATTCATCCATTCTACCTACTTCACAGTATTGAAAATGATTTTCTTAAACATTGTGAATTTCTTGTAATCTTTTCCCTTCTTTTCCTTTTTATTCCTTCTACATATTAGCTTTGTAAAGCTACAATTTTATGTGATCTAATATACAATGCATTGATTATCTTCTGTTAAAACAAAACCTGGTAGTATTCCTTCTTCTGGATCCTTTCAATTTCGATAGCTGTGGCAGTCTGAACAATGTATGCAACCATGGACTTACTAATACTAGTATTAGTAAGTCCATGATGCAAGTTTCATGCAACTATGTAATGTACATACAGTACATATCATCAACCGCCTTCAAGAAGGCCCTAACTGCCATTGACATTATTGTCATTGTTGTTGTTTTTATTTCCGTATAATAAAATCAGATACAAATACATATAAAATAATCATACAGAGAAAAAGGGACCGTATACGGCTGGTAGCCCATATTCAGCTGCAACTATAATTGTTGCTGCTGGTCTTCCATGGGGCCAGTTTACAATATATGCAAAATATACATAATATTAAAAATTAACAAAATAAATAATTACAAAGTATCAGTCGAAAACATAATACAAATACTTGACGATACATACTGTACATGTACAGCGTTCTTGCGGGCAGCCAACGAAATGTACATGTACATGTACATGCAGCCTACTTGGGTAGTCAGTATTATCTGCTTGGAGCCAGAAGGGTTAGAGGTAAAGACCAGTATTGGAAACGCCCCAATTTCAAAAAAATGAAATGGAAGCTCTCATTACCAATCATGTGAAAGAATATGATTTGACTAATACATGATGATAAAAAAATTTGCCGGGAAACCGCCTACTAATTCATATATTTGGTAAATTTGTTTCTCTCATGGTCCTGTGAGAGATATAGGGTAGTCCCATATACATCTTTCTGTGTATAGTGCTTGTAACTTTACGAAGAATGGGCCAAATTTCTTATCATTTTGATGATTCCAGAACCTTGCAGATGCTAGATGCTAGATGATCAACCTTTTCTGATCGATTCCACAATGTTTCTTTCACAATGCAATCGCATGACCATTACTGGTCTTTACCTTTAACTCCTTCAAGTCCTTGGTAAAATATTAAAGAGTAAATCTACTTCTGTCTTTAAATAGTGTAGAAAACATGAGAATATCAATCTAAAAGCCCCTCTGTAAGAAGCCAAAATTATTGCCAATTGTCAACAAAAGTCATGATTGGAAGTTTGCCAATATTTGTTACCGTGGTTACAGCATACAAATAAAAGTGCATGACTTCTGCATGAACTCTGTCCGTGGTGGATGGATGGGAGGGGCCGATTGTTTGTTCACCTTGGCGTTTCACACTGTCAGCTGTCATTGATTGCGCAACATCCAGCCACCGTGCCGTTGCCTTTCCAAGTTCAAGGCACGCAGAGATGCTGTGAACTTGAGTCGACCTCCGATCCACGGTGAAACACGTTTTTAAAGAGAAGGTTGAGGTCTGGGAAGAGGTGAACAAATAATTTGTGAGCTTTATCATTGTTATTATGCAAGTGTGGAAGAACATCAGATAAAAAAAAATTCTCTGAAAAGCATGGCTCTTCAAATGCCTTAATGTTCTAAATATGGCCTGTAACATCATACAAATTGGGACAGATCTTTATGCCACATATTTGTGTAGTCCCATATACATCTTTCTGTGTACAGTGCTTGTAACTTTACCAAGACTGGGCCAAATTTCTTATTATTTTGATAATTCCAGAACCTTGCAGTACACATCAATACTTATATGCTAGATGATCAACCTTTTTTGATCGATTTCACAACGTTTTTTTCACAATGCAATCGCATGACCAGAACTCAACTTTATCTTTAAAGAAAATGTTGTGATGAACTCTCGTGGTTGATGAACCTTTGCTTGCTGCCGATGTTCTTACAAAATGAAGTGACTCAGTGACTTCAGTGTGTCTACATCCATAGGCTAACAATGAACTCAGGAGTCATGATCAATTAAAGCAGGAGTAAATGTGTTGGTTCTTGACTAGTTCAAGGAATAAGGTGAATACTGTAGACAAAGCCATTTTGACTTTGACCAGAAAATTCATGGAAAGATTTTTTTCCTGATTGTTAAAAAAAAAGTTGTTGTGAACAATTTGTATGAAGGAATACAGGATACTTTATCTTTTTTTCTTTCACCCAGTATTATTGAAGCCCCTGCAATCCTTGCATGGGGGGGGGGGAGGGAGAAGTAGGGAGAGAGAGAGAGAAGAGAGAGAGAGAGAGAGAAAGAGAGAGAGAGAGAGAAAGAAAGAAAGGGGGAAGGGGGGGGGGGATCAACAGGATTATAGATTGAGGACATTGCAGCCATACATGTACATGAAATGTAGGCTTTCATGTACCTCTTTTGCCTCAACTCTCCTTGGTCATACTTTCTGACTTCAGGATTACACTGAGTACAATAAGAGATTAGGGAATTCAAATTTATGTAAGCTTGGAGAGGAAATGCCATTAGCAAATTGGTTCAATCATTAAATGTAAGTCCTACAGGTAAAATCTGAAACAAATCATTCTGGCCTTTACCATAAAACATGTAGACCCACGGCCACATATACATGTAACTGCTTGAAGAGCGCTAGAGATATGACCTCATAATGACCCGATGACATCATTCTCTTTGGTTCAATCATTGTATCAGTCCTACAGGCAAAATCTGAAATAAATCATTCTGGCCTTTACCATAAAACATGTAGACCCACATGTACATATTAAGCATGTTAAAGTAACTGCTTGAAGATTACTAGATATATGACCTCATAATGACCTGGTGACATCATTCTCTTTGAGTGGGAGTATAACCCCTAGGGAGAGGCTAATCTTGGAGGAGGTGGATTCAAGGCGCTACATCGCGACCCCGATGGCCACGTCACCCGCCAGCGTCACCATCCCTCTCTCTCTCTCTCTCTCTTCCATAAGAGGCCAAATGCAAATTATCCATCTCATATTTTCATAACTAAATCTGGATACGGAAGTGATGTTACCCACCGTGAGTAAGACCTATCAAGAAAGGCAGGATACATTTTGCATCTTGTATTTCTGAGTTTACTTGATATTTCATTCATGGATAGATTAATAAATACATGTGCATGTTCATGTAGCAGTACAGAAGACAGGGACTTGTTTCACAAAGCCTTGTTTTCAATGACAATTGACAAAAATCTGTGACAAATCTGCTGATAACCAATCAGAAGCAAGGATTTCAGTAGCGTATAACAAAAACTGTCATTTGTCACTGATGACAAGTTTTGTGAAACAGGGTCCAGGTTAGTCATTTATACTGAAATGCAATACGTCGTCTACTGAAAGCCAGAAGGGTATTACATGCAGCTTGATGTAAAATAACTTTATGTGTTATTATAGCATCCTTCTGGCGCTAAGCCGATGAGACTTATTTTGATTTTCACATGAGAGAGAGAGAGAGAGAGAGAGAGAGAGAGAGGAGGAGGGAGGGAGGGGGGGGGGGGAGGGAGAGAGAGAGAGAGAGAGGAGTAGAGGAGAGAGAGAGAAAGAGAGAGAAATAGAAGGGGGAGAGAGAGAGAGAGATAGAGAGAGAAAAAGAGAGAGATAGAAAGAGAGAAAGAGAGAGAGAATCAGAGGAGACAGAGAGAGGAGAGAAATAGAGGAGAGAGAGAGGTTTTATTAGCAATAGGCAATGTTCTTCTTAATTTATTTCTTCTCCGCCTACATATTACTGGTAACTTGGGTAGCATTTCACGAAACCGTCCTAAGTACAAGTTTGCAGACATACCATAGATTGCGTGTGTTAAAATTAATACAAGTTTCAATGGGATGTTGGCCGACTTGTACTTGTGATGGTTTTGTGAAATGGTACCCTGTTGGTTTCTGTACCTTTTTATTCCTGTAGGCTGTTTCTAGGCTTACATTGTGATGTTACATATATAGCGCTTCTGCTATATTGTAAAATCCTCTGACAAGTCCAAATCAATACGGATATGTAAGTATTAATTTACTTTTCAAAATGCCATGCCTAGGCATGCAAATGCACTGCAAAAATAGGAAGAGAGTTTAAGACTGAATGACTGGTAGAATTAAAATGACCCTGAAACCGTCAAAGTTATTCCATTATTAGAAATAGCAGAACACCATCTTTATTTTGACAACATCCTCTGATTTGGGGCAAATCAGTAGGCCTGTCCTCATTAGCTCGAGATTGCCAAATATCCTGCTATTTAAACTACCGGTATCCAGATCGCAAATTATCCAGTTAATTTGCGTCTCCATCAGCCCAAAGTTGCAATATTTGGTCGAGACAATCATCCCAAGATATTTTATATGCCTGTTGTACACTGTGGACCAATTACATATATTGTTAAGTTTCATTGTTTTACTATGTACAATGCAATCCCATGTACTTTATTTATTTTGTTGGAAATGGAAATAAACGAAATGAAATGAAAAATGAAAATGAAGATATCTTGGGCTAGTTTGCAAAATATCCCGCTATTTGTCCGAGAAGACTCTTACTATGCGCTAATGTTAAGCAAAATATTTCAAGCTCGAGTTTCAAGTTTCGAGGTCAAGTCTCGAGCTGAAGAAGACGGGATTTGTAACTTCAGGATTATTTCCCAAATCAGAAATAGCATGTTATTTGGCAATCTCTTGCTGATGAAGACAGGCCTATAGAGAAATCAAAGAAACTTACAAATTATACAGGTACACCGTGACCTTGAACATGTAAACATATACCTGCATCCTGTGGATATGTTATGCAGCGATTGAGGTCAAACGAACACGAAAAATTGTTGCAGGCTTGCAGCAATATGGTTGTGATTACACTCACGATATTCCTTACAGTGCGATGACTAAGCGCTCGAGAACTCGAGATTGGCAATAAACGTTATTTTTGATGAGCTATGAATGTGCAGGTAGTATCGACATCGCACAGAAAGTGTCGTTTCGGAAGTTGAAGTTTTGAAGGTTGGTATCCGAAATACATAAACAAGATTCCATGATGTTTATGCTGGCATATCACAATATTTTTGGCATACTTACAAAAAAAGAGGAGGATAATGAAATACTTTATTGAATTATTGCCAAATTTGATGCTAACAGGAAGGATTTGATACTATTTGTCTCGAATTGATGATGTGTTTGTACATGTTTTGACAAGGTTAATTGTCTTCCTTGTGCAAATATCAGAGACTTGCGCAATATTGATTAGTTTGTGATTTACAAAGTGGATGAACAGCGATTTGATTTTGGATGAATCTTTTATTTTATGTACATACACACATCTACATGTAGCTAGAATATGATTTAGCAAGATAGGCCATCGAGACATGTATTTTGTGCAATTTAAAAGTTTCCCTTCTCTAAATATCCTCAATATTACTACATTTATTCAATATTCTGGTTTCAAAAGACCAAAACTTTATGGGTATTAAAAGTTGTGGCTTGAGCCCTACAAAATATGTTAGATGCAAGTTAGTAGAAAGTGCAAACATTTCTGCACACACCACACCAAATTCTTTTTTTCATGACTTTATAGCATTTGATGCCAGGAATTTAAAAAAGAAAATAAGCTTAAGATCCTTGAATTGGAAACTTTTTGAGAGATCATATTTAAAAACATTGTTTTTCAGTAAAAATTGGCATTTCTTTTTCTCTACTTTTAGACCACACTCTTACCCACATAAATGGTATTATTGTTTTCAGAGACATTACATTTTATTTTAACAATGAATCAATAATTTTTTTTTTATTGTTGCCAATTCAAAGAACAATAGGAGATCAATCTAGCCCTAAAAATAAACTGTGTCCTAAAAGGGTTAACATTTGAATGAATGCATTTCTTGCTCCCAACAAATGATAGAATATGTACTCTCAATCCAGCTGCGTTTCAAACAGCAAGTGCCTAATCATTTAATCAATATTTCCATGTGAATTAGCACAGTATTGTCGTGTGAATTATTTCACTTATTAAAATAAACAATTACCGCCACTCAGACAAAGTGCAATTGATCTACTGCAGAATGCACATCATGGCATGTGCACCTTTATTCCTGACTCCATTGCTACATAGAGTTGAGAGTGAGAGTTGGAAAACATGTCATTAGACTTTTCAGAGAATAAGAAGGAAAGACAGTGAATGCGAGGGAGAGAAAGAGAGAGGGAGAGAGAGGGAGGGAGAGAAAGAGAGAGAGAGAGAGAGAGAGAGAGAGAGAGAGAGAAAGAAGCGGGGTGGGGAGGAAGGTACATGTACATGTACATTGTAGGATAAGGAAAAGGTGGAAGATACATTGTGGCTGAGGGGTGATTTGGATTTTAAAAAAGAAGATATTTACTTTGAATACTAAAGAGAGAGAGAGAGAAAGAGGGGGGGGGGGTGATAAAATGGGGGCATTACAAGGACATGGCAAAGGTTTTTTTTAAATCAAACACTAATATGAGGATACTTTTCAAATACTTTGAGGAACTACTGAAGAGAGAGAAAGAGAGAGAGAAAGAGAGGGGATGACGGGAAGGATGGAGGAAGAGCGATAAAAGTGGGGCATTACAATTTTTGTTTTGAGGAAGTACTGCGTGGAGAGAGAGAGAGAGAGGGGGGGGGAGAGAAAGAAAGAGAGAGAGAGAGAGGGGATGACGGGAAGGATGGAGGAAGAGCGATAAAAGTTGGGCATTACAATTTTTGTTTTGAGGAAGTACTGCATGGAAAGAGAGAGAGAGAGAGAGAGAGAGGGGGTGGGGGGGGGGGGAGAGATGGAGAGAGACTCAAAGACCCTACCATAGTCTCTGTACATGCTCATGTCTTGTTTCATGTAAGTCTGGCTCGGCAAGACTACATGTTTGAAATATTAAAGTGGGTCATGTTATGCGGCAAAGCCAATATGGCAAATGATTCAGATGACTCATTCGTTCATAGTGTAAAATGCCACGTATTAAAGTATGGAGTCACATTATATATTTTCTCTTCAGTCAAAGTGTCTTCGCATCGATATTGTCTGTATAGAACTCCTGGTATGGATTCCGCAAGTCCATCAGCATTTCAAGAATAAATGTACATCTAAAGAAGGTTGATACATAAATCAATTAAAGAATTAAAAAAAATTGTATCCTAAGCTCCTAATGAGAGAGAGAGAGAGAGAGAGAGAGAGAGAGAGAGAGAGAAAGAGAGAGAGAGAGAGGACAACTAGGTTCAACAAAATATTAGAATTTTATCATTCACTTAACATTTTTGTATTTGAGTCTACTGTACAAATGTAAACTAAGGTAGCCCAAATCAGCACTTGATTAAATAATGCTTCATATGTACATGGTACAAGGAGCAGCCTGTTTGCATGTATCTTTAAGTATACTTAGTTATGTTTCTACGTTTTGTCTGTAAAGTATATGTATTTTTGTTCATCAGGTAATTTTCAGATAATCTTCGGTGTTAGTGTATCACTTTGAAAGCAATACAGATTTAATGTTTTATCTTTATGAAATGGGGCATACATGAACATTTATATTGCAAAATACAAATAGTTCAGGGGGGTGTTTCACAAAGATCCTAGATTGAACTTATCTCTAAGTTGGACTTTACAATTATGGAAAGCCGTTGGCATCTATGAAAATATTTTGTAAAAGTTATTTTAAAAGGTATAAAATGTTGATTCAAATTATTAATATTTTCTATTACCAACAGGGATTTCATGTTCTTGGTGTGGAATTTATAAAAAGTCTAAAATACTTGAATATTCGCTTTTTAATATATTTAATTTTAAGGCTACAAATGGCTCTCCATAATGTTTAAGTGAAACTTAGAGTTAAGATCAACTTAAAGGGATCCGGTAACTTTGTCTCAGATTCTGAAACAAAATTCTGGATTTAGCTCATGATGCAATGATAATTATAAACCTTTAGGTCAGTCAGGAACCCCACGACTTTTACAAGCCTGTTTGATTATCAAGTTATTTATGATTGGAATTACAAATTTTGAAAAACGTTCGCCTGACGGTTTTCATAACACTACAGTCTATTGGGGGAAACGAGTATGGTAAAACCGGTCACTCAAAGATTTTTACTTTTTTGAGGCACTTCTTGATCATTTTGAAGCGCAATTTTTTTAGGGCTTCAATATTACACCAAATCACAGACACTGATAACACGTAGGGCCATGCATCTCAGATTTAACATTGTTAAACGATCCCTTTAAGATCTTTGTGAAACACCCCCATGAGCTTTACATGTACACACCATACATGTGTAACTTAATATGTAGGTCTGTTCACATTTGAAAGGAAAGTGCATCAAAATGCGTTCACATCTTCTGAAGATAAAGATTTAAAGCGAGAGAAACGTTCAGACCTTAGTTTTGTGAATACATCATGACATGTGTATCAAAATAAGGTTTAGATCATACATAATTCATGCATAATAGGCATGCAGCCTAGATCATACATACATGTATACTCAGCTAAAAATACAATCATTGCCATAATGAAAAAAATGAAATTGGCTGTGGTTTTGATAAAATTATACATAGTGCACTGGGAGGAGAACGTGTGAAGTTAGGGATAAATTTTAGTATTCCCTTACTGCTTGAAATGACTATTAATATTATCAATCTCACAGATACACCGTATGTACATGTAGATGTATGAACCATTGACTTTATGTTAAATGTCCATAATCAGTCATTTTTTGATGATTTTGTTTGGAAAACCATGAATGCTAACAAAGAGCAATCTTTGATTTACATCACAAAGTACATGTAGTAAGCAAATTTTGTGTGTGGTGAAAGCACAATGCCCAATTTGAAGAAGAAGAAAAAAAAAAAAAAAACAAACATATGAAATATAAGAAGTAAATAAACATAGAAAAGAAAGAAAGAGATATATTTCTTTTCCATGCAAACCTCAATGTTATTGTAAACTATGCCAAGAGTTCTGTGGAAAATAACACCTCATTATAATACTTCAAAGATATAAAAACAGCAACTCAGACGTTATCAATTACCCATATAAATACACTCTCCATAGAAAAGAGCAGTTATATGGGGACACACACATCATGGAGTCTGGTTCAGACACAATACCCCATCACAATCCAGCGTCTCGTGAAAAAAAACAATAAAAAAGAAGACATTTAGAAATTGGCTCCTTCCTTATTAGATTGTGTCGCATACTTGGCCTTGATTGTCGAGGATGCAAATTGGTTCTTGGAATGAGCAAATTGAATATATTTTTTTTTATCCTCTTGTGATTTCCATATCGTGCCAAGAGTGAAATGGGAGAGTTTGGGAAGAAAAAGGGTGATGCAAGGGAGAGAGAGAGAGAGAGGGGGGAGGGAGAGAGGGAGAGAGAGAAAGAGAAAGAGAGGGAGAGACAGAGAGAGAGAGGGGAGGGAGAGAGGGAGGGAGAGAGAGAGAAGGAGAGAGAGAAAGAGAGAGAGAGAGAGAAAGAGAGAGAGGGAGGGAGAGAGAGAGAGGGGGGGGGGGGGGGGGGGGAGGGGGGATTAGGGGAGTGAAAGAGAGAGAGAGAGAATTAGAAAGAATAAATGAGGAGGGGAGATACAGCAAACGAGTGACAGAAAGGATTAGGGGTGGGGGGGGGGGGCAAAGAGGATGAAAGGAAGGGATATAGACAAAAGATAGAGAGAGAGAGAGAAAGGGTTGGGGGGGGGGGGGGAGGTGATTGCGAGACAGACAGAGAGAGAAAGAGAGATCAATTTATTTGATTTACATAAAAGTCAGTATTTAAGTACAATCGGAGCAATACAAAGAAAATATTAAAGGCCTTGAAACATCCATAAAAAACATGGATCCACTATCTATTCACAATCAGATCCAGATATATATTTATAATTGCTCCGAAAAGAGCAATATCTCCATCACAGAAAACTGGATGAATGACATCCATTAGTTCACACATGTTTATTATGCACACATTCACCTTGAAGAGAAAAACTGTTGAATCAATGAAGCTTCATTAAATCCGGCAGCTGCCACTTTTGTTCTACTTTCTTTCACCTGGGGATGAGCTGAAAAACTTTTCACTCCTCCACAAAAATATGACCTTCCGTTCATCCATGCCCTACACTGTGTCTGACTGAGGACAATGACCGGTAGGTCGTTAACCTCTGCGATTATTGTTGTGTTGCACACTTTTGAAACACGTCTGTATTGATGAGTCAGTCTCGCATTAGAAATGGATTCCAGGAAAATGCCTATGAATTCTTGGAACTTCAGCCTGGATAGTACTCGCGATTTATTAAGTAGAGAACTGGAAAGAAAATAACAGTTTCTATTTCTAGCCTCTTTATGCTTCTATTTACTGGTGTATACTAATTAACAGAGAAGTGCTTCTAATTTTTTTTTTTAATTGAAAGATGAGTCAGCACCTGTCACTTTTAGGCGTTTTTATGATGTAAGATCGAAACTATTTTGAGGATTGATTGTTGGGGATATTTTTAAATAGTGATATTGGAGAGTACACTCATTAGCTATTTGGACTCAGAGCAACAAAATCTATGTATACTGGTAATTTTAATCCAACAAATTAAAGAGTATACATCCCTTTTGTTTATGATCATTTACATGTTTGCTGATTTATTAAAAACCAGTGTTTCCTGGACAAATGCTTATAAAATCAAATTCAGAAATAAGAGAATGTTTTGAACAGAATATTAAGTGTTTTTGACAAATAATGAAAATGTGACAAATTATGCCGTTCTGAACTATGTCAAGTGTTTGCCTAAAATCATAGCAAAAATTGAAAAAAAAACATCCTGCAGTGTTTTACCCTTGAAAGAAAACTTCACATATTTATTATCGATAAATGAAAATAAAATCCAAGTTCATTTGTAATAGAAGTGAAATGTAGTTTACTTTTTAATGATGCATTGTTTTGATCTAGAGTTGAAAGTGATGATGCATTATCTCGGCAGCAGCAATGAAACCCAATCATTTATTGACATCAAGGCTCGAGCATATCGATGAACTTGAAGCACTTCACTCCAATAACAAATAATGGATTGGATGTTTTCATCGTAACTGCCAATTTCACGTTCCCTACCCTTTGTTTGTGATGGAAAATGGCACTTTGCGTAAGTAATCATCGAAACCCCACCGTCGTACATTACGTGGAGTCGGTGACCTGCGATAAGGCCATATTCTATTGTTCTCGTAACTGATTGGTATTCCTTGGACGATGATTTGATGTGTACTATAGGTGAATGCCCGTGCAGTAAGTTAGGGCCGTTCACATTTATATCTAATGATAATTTTCCTTGATTAGCCTTGTCCTCAAGTAGCACGATAAGGTTGGCATTGAATCATCGACCTGTATTAGTCTTGCTCACAGACGACTCTAGTCAATTTCTACAGGTCGGTTGTAATACAGGTCCGAATCATACCGGCTCAGACTACATATGAAGTGTGCATTTCATGTTCTTTCTTTATTGTTATGCACATGTAAAAAAGAAAAAAAGTCAATAAATCTTGATTTACAACAAAGCGTCAAATTAGACCATCTTTCAAATTTGCACCATACATTTAAATACAATAAAAATGTATTGAACTATAAATTTACATGTTACTATAAATTTGCAGTTTATTTCAATTTTCTCAAGATACCTCTTCCATCTATTATTTTACCAGCATGTATCAGAAACCCCAAATACCATTTAAAAAAATAGGTCTTTTTGTTTTTAATAGCTGATAAATTTCAGCACCATATTTACAGAACAACTGCATATTTTTTCATTTCTTTATTACTATTTTTTGTTGCAAATGGAAAGAAACGTGTATGTACAGTATATACGCAAATAAGAGATGACTCATTTTTTTTTACCACCTGGCCATACTGTTGACAGTCCGTTTGTATTTTCTTTTCTTTTGTAAATTCTGCCAGGGTGTTGTCTCATGACCTTACTCTGCACGGTGTTTCCTTATTATTAAAGTTTTGCCTTTTATTTAGTTTTTTTAAATTTCTTTAAATCTGAATGAAGCATGTTCCGAGGGTTATCCCTTGGAATACTCCAGTGAAGTTATTGTCTTTTAGAGCCAGGAGGGTCTTAATTAACTCTTGTTCTTTTACAAAATGCCAACAATCCCTGGCTCTCGAAACACTGTTTTGTAACAAATATCCTTACATGTATATATATATATATATATATATATATATATAATAATAATAATAATACACAAGATTTATTTAGCGCCATTATCCATTCTAATTAAATGCTCAAGGCGCTTCAAAATATTAGGGAACACATTACATCATGACAAAGGAATTTTGTACATTTACATAAGAAAGAAAAAATGAAAGAATGAATGAATGTCTGTCTTCAAAACGCAAAAATGAACATGTTCATGTAATGTATAATATGTTTTATTAGAGAGGCAACAATGACAACAACAAGACAAAACAAAACACAACAACCCAAAACAATCAAACAGACAGACAGACAAAAACCAAAGCCAACCCCAAAATAAAAAATTGCTGAATTGAATGGTTTTGAAAGCCAACGCTTGTGATGGATCATGCACAACATGTCATTTTTTTGTTCATCCCTTCTCGAGATAATGTCCCCCTTATCATCCAATGTTATTCCAGACCGGTCTCAGCAATATCTTCATGCCCTCTGGATGACCCATAGGGATGACCGATGTATATTTTTTTAGGGGGTAGCCCATCGGATGTACTGCCCCCTTCCAAAATGTTTTTCTCCAAGATGTAGTTTGACAGAAAAATGACTGCCCATGGGCCATTGAGGTATTAAGTAAATAGTAACCATAGAAGTCTACTAGCCCTTGGACAATCATATTGTTAATGGGCAAGCATATTGAAATAATACTTGCCCAATTAGCAAAATACTTCAAGCTTTCTTTCCTTGTCTAATACCCAGGCCAATATTTTATTGTGTATGTGTAGTATTTAGGGCAACTGAAATTAGTATCAGCAGGACTGAATGGCTACATGTAGGGCGTTAATGATTACATATATCATCCGTTCAGAACTAGAAGGTGTTAACTCTGTGTATTATGATGTGACTTGACGCCCTTATGCCTCGGAGCTGATCAATTTTAATTATGCTTCCATAATTTGTTAACCTCTCACCAGCAGGTCTATATTTTATGACCCTCTTCTCCCATAAATGCTCTGCATGACCAAGTTTAATAGCAAGTTAGCCCCCCTTCTCTGCCCCACCCCCTTCTCTGCCCCCCCCCCCTTCTCTGCCCCCCCCCCCCTTCCTTGGGGTAGAACCTCTGGCTACGCCCCTGTTGCCCGCTCTGAAAAGGTTAATAGAATCAGTCTGGATAGGGGCTCCGTGTCTTGCATTATTGAAGATTGAGATAGCTAAATTGATTGATGAGCGTCCGCAAACCTTCCTACCCTGACGATGGTCAATCGTGGGACAATAGGCCTGTCTTCACTATCTCAAGATTGCCAAATATCCAGCTATTTAACTATCCCGATCGCAAACTATCCAGCTAATGTGCGTCTCCATCAGTCCGAAGTAGCAATTAGCGGGATATTTGGTCGGGATTGTCATCCCAAGATATCTTGGGATAGTTTGCAAAACATCCCACTCTTTGGCAAAATATCCAGCTATTTGTCCGGTGCGTCTTCACCAGACCGAAGACTCGCACTATGCGCTAACGCTGAGCAAATATCTCGAGCTAACTTCTCAAGGTCGAGTTTCAAGTTTTGAGGTCGAATCTCGAGATGATGAAGACGCGCCTACTCACGAGAGTATTTTTGGACATCGCAAATCAAATACCAATCAGGCGGACGCCTATTGTCTCTGGCTCCGAAGCGTAAACAATCTTGTTTTTAAAACCGCCTCGAGAAAAGGGAAGAGGAATATCAATAATATAGGGGCATTGTCTTGGATTATTATTGAACTCTTAATATGCCACACAAATAATCTCACTGTGCCATATTGTATTTATCATGGGATAGATAGATAGATACCAAAGACTTTACATTATTACTTTAAAGGTAAAGACCAGTTATGGTCATGCGATTGAATTGTGAAAGAAACGTTGTGGAATCGATCAGAAAAGGTTGATCATCTAGCATCTGCAAGGTTCTGGAATCATCAAAATGATAAGAAATTTGGCCCATTCTTCGTAAAGTTACAAGCACTATACACAGAAAGATGTATATGGGACTACCCTATATCTCTCACAGGACCATGAGAGAAACAAATTTACCAAATATATGAATTAGTAGGCAGTTTCCTGGCAAATTTTTTATCATCATGTATTAGTCAAAACATATTCTTTCACATGATTGGTAATGAGAGCTTCCATTTCATTTTTTGAAATTGGGGCATTTCCAAAACTGGTCTTTACCTTTAACTGTTTCCAGTGCAAGATTAAAGATAAAGTTGAGTTCTGGTCATCCGATTGCATTGTGAAAGAAATGGTGTGGAATGGATCAGAAAAAGTTGATCATGTAGCATGTAAGTATTGGAGTGTACTGCAAGGTTCTGGGGTCATCAAAATCATCATAAATTTGGCCCAGTCTTGGTAAAGTAACAAGCACTGTACACAGAAAGATGTATATGGTACTACACAAATGGTGTCTGGGCTAGTTAACTTGATTTCCTTATCTTTCTATGCTCATTATTAAGCCAGTATACATTTACTACCAAAATTGTTTCGCCAATGACATTTATTTGTAATCTTGAACATTCAGTGTAGGTTTTGTATGATTCTGTGAGAACTCATTTTCTTTTTTTAAACCAGAACTCAAGTTTATCTTTAATCTATCAAGGTATACCGGTGTTTTAGGGTTGTTATGGAGCTAATCAAGACAGGATACTGGTAAATTTGCCCAGGACTGAATTTGCCAAGCCATTGTGTTGCACAAAGTAAACCTTTCGTCTATTGATGCCTATTGTTTGTCCAAAATTGCATGTATGGAAAATGAGTGACCATGCAGAGAAGCGAAGAAAGCTACTGAAGTGTTAAACGGGGCGCAGGCTCTAAGTTGGGCTTAGTGTTAACAGACTTTCCACTGCCACTGATATTTAATGTACATGTATGCTGTATATGGAAATCAAAAGATTTACAACATGATCTGCAATTTAGGAGTAAGCGTCGACCAGAGTGGTACAATGCCACAATGGGGAATCCCCTGTAATCTACAAGGTGTTTGTTTTGTAGTTTAAATCCCCAAATGTCAACGCTGCTAAAACATGACAAACAGATTGGATACATCATCCACGCACTCCCTTGCCACACATCTGGGTTCCCATTATTAACATGTATTTACATGTACATCACTTTCAACATAAACCTCAATTTTAAAAATACCCTTAAGTTAATCACTCAACTACATGTACCTAAAATTATGCAATCCCAGGTTTACCAAACTTTCTATTGGCATTCCAGCCTCCTTTGTTGCCATTGTTATAAAGAGTTCTGTGTTTAGAAAGCCCCATTTTATGGTATTGTCCTTGTCAGCCTGCTTGGAATGTCAACAAATATTTACTAAATCTCTTTTTTATGGAGATTCTTCCTTTATGTGAACCTCTGAAATGTATACTCACAATCAAACCTGTCTTAGTGGCCACCTCTTTTGTAAAGGCCACCTGTCTATAGTGATCATCTGTTTTGCTGCCCTCTAGAACTTAGAAGGAAACATGTGTGGAAGCACCTGTCTACAAGGGCCACCTGTTTACAGTGGCCAATTTTTGTGTTTCCCTTGGGTGACCGTAATAGACAGGTTCAACTGAACTTCGTTTTGAGTATCGTCATAAACACATTTTGTGTTGTCAATGGTTGCTTAGCAACTATCATCAAAAACACGGTGATGCTAGTAAACATTGATGTTGGTACTGCATTGCAAAATGGTCTATTCTTAAAGATTCCAGATCAATACTTGCAACACATCAGTGGTAGGCTTTGTATGAGTAAGCCACATCATTCTATTGTTTCATTGTACACTCTAACGATAGTCATTGTGCAAGTTGTTGCATAATTTGAACAGACTTCCTGCATGTATTTCAACCCATCTGTCTTTTTATATGTCACCTCATTGTTGGTGTCAAGCTGGTTTTGTAGGGGGAATACCCTGGTTGTAATGTTGATGTATGACCATTTTAGTTTGAAAATGGCATACATGTCTGTACAAAAAAAATAAAATATATATATATATATTTATCACCCCCAAAAATGACGTCTATGTGTTTCATATAAATACCAATTGATGCGATACATAGGCCCTTTTCAAGGGCTTAGTTTAGAGACGATGCAAGTATTATAAACAATAATGTTAATAAACAATAACAAATAAAGACGATGTGAAATTAACAACCTATATGTACACATGTATTGTAGGTGTGTAGACAGCATTAGCCTTAAAGGTAAAGACCAGTATTGGAAATGCCCCAATTTCAAAAAATGAAATGGAAGCTCTCATTACCAATCATGTGAAAGAATATATTTTGAATAATACATGATGATAAAAATTATGCCGGGAAACCGCCTACTTATTGATGTATTTGGTAAATTAGTTTATCTATTGGACTGTGAGAGATAAAAATGCACGTGTCGCGCACGTGTGCGTAGTCCCATATACAGTGTACATCTTTCTGTGTACAGTGCTTGTAACTTTATGAAGACTGGGCCAAATTTCTTAGCATTTTTATGATTCCAGAACCTTGCAGTACATCTAAGCTAGAAGATCAACCTTTTCTGATCGATTTCACAACGTTTCTTTTACAATGCAATCGCATGACCATAAACTGGTCTTTATCTTTAATATGTGTTTATGTCTAAATGGTACATGCATAAAGCCTAGGTCATGTTGAAATTGAGGCCATAGCAAAATTTGTCCAAACAACTTCCTTTGAACCCAATCGCATTTCCCAATAAAATGGACAAAAATAAATCTCCTATAATAACAGGTGGATCCCCCAAATCTTCATGTACGTGTAAACTCATTACAGATTATAAATACCATTAACGCATAATGACATCCATATTTCCCCCTCAACGCAAGATTTCTATAGGCCTATAATTTGTGATTGCCAAAGGGGGCAATAACAACCCATGTCAATAACAAGCTAGCATGAAGATAATAACGGTACCAGGGATGACACATTTGTGTGCACTGAGGCATGTCCAAACGCCCATGCACGCTTTCAGAAAATAGACTTGTGAGATAGTCTTACATGTCCAGACCCCTTTTCATTATTGTGGTGTTCAAAATGGTGTAGTCCAAAGATGATTTCAATCTTTATTTGTTTATTATTATCTTTTTATTTTTTATTTTTTTATAGGGGGGGGGGGGGTGCTTTGTCAAATATTGGTTAATTTAGAATATATTTGACCATGGATCATGGACTCCTGGATGTTTAATTGCTAATTTTGAAGTATGAAAAGTGGAGTACCTTCAGTGCAAGTGAATTTTGTTCATGATTATTCGCATAAATTCCCTTTTGGAATGATTTTATATGTTTTATGACTTACAAATAATTAACATACTCACAATGTACTCATTGCATATTATACTATTGAAAATTCTGCTAGTCTTCCTGTTTAACATTTGAACTTGGTATTGTCTGTTCAAGCCAGAAAGGCATTAACTTGTATAATTTAAAACAGAGTTAGTGTCCTTATTGCTCTCAAGCTGATGTTCTATTCCTGTCTTTCTACCGTATATGATTTCATTGGTAAAAATGATTTATATCCGTGTTTCCATATGAATATATGTCATTGTACATTTGCTACTGTGTATTATATATTTTTATATACTATTTCTATATTGTTCATGTGCTTTAATGACAACAATAAAATTTATCTGAATCTGAATCTATTGCTATGAATCTCCATGTCTAGTATTACAACAAAAGCAATTTCGTAAGACACACAAAGGGTCTGAAACTACAGACTACCTGTCACCCCCATAGGGTTAATAATAAACCCCAATGACACACACCTTTTTGTACACAGATACACACACACAGATTACTCCATTCATAACCCCTAATACGCAATCTCCAAGCTGTCCATAGGCGCCTTCAATACAGGGAGCTCGTGTGTCATTATTCCCCTGCTGATTAATTTGTAGGGGTTTCCCAAACGTAAACTTGGTCGCCGATATAAACAAGTGTAGACGCACCGAGACGCTCATATACCACTAGGATACCGCAACTGGATGGTTATACCCCGAGTGACTCAGTGTGAGGAGTATTAACATTGGACTTGGCTTTGTGAAGCAGATGTGTACAAGTCTGCATTTTCTGATTTGGAATTTATTTGCAAACAAGCAAAGGAGATATATTGTAAATGTATTGAAGTACCTGATTTATAGCAAGTATTGATCTTCGTGGCCTATTTGAGCAGCAGAAACTAGAAGATTTTGTCTTGATGGTTGTGATTGACCCTTCTGTTCAAATTGTATTTTTTGTTGTGGTGACCTGGAAACTGGATTATTTGTAATTGGATTATTATTATTCTTACACCTCAAAGTTATGGTAAGAATATGAAATCACTTTATTTACATTTTAATATATGTAAATATGTGTGGGATGATATTACTTTGGACCTGTAAGTTTCACTTTAATGAAGGATGACGTGGTTATCTTAGGCCAAATTACAAAAATAATGTGTTTCTTGTCCGAACTTAAAAAAAAAGAGAGGAGGCAGGTCATTACTATTTACTATTTTGCTTTTTTTCTTCCAAGATGGCTGCATGCTAATTATAGCTGGCCAAGCCTATTTCTTCACAGATATTTTGCTATATAGTATACTGATGCAATTATGTATGACAAAACAAATGATTTGTTATCACTTTAGAAGCTATTTAAACAAAATATATATCACAGACTTTTTTTTGGGGGGGGGGGGGCCCTTTTTTTTCCTTTCTTCTTCTGAATAGTAAATAGTAGAAAAAAGGAGGCGGCTGCCAAGAAGGAGGCAGGTGGGACGAGAAACACTTCATTTTTGTTATTTGGCCTTACATGTTTCACTGTACTTGTCTCAATATACTACACGATTGCACCTATTTTTTAAATCAACTCCAGGACAGTCAGGGGCAATTTCAATACCATGTCCAATCAAAATCATAATAATGATAATAATATTCAGTCCTTGTATAGCGCATATATCGCAATATATAATGTCCCTATGCGCTTCCAAAGAGCTTTGGAAATAATTACCCTAGCTTTGCCTTCAGCTCCGGCAGACGTTATCAGCGCACAGTGCATTTCAAGGAATAATCCTACCAGATACCCATTTACCTCACCTGGGTCGAGTGTGACAAATGTAGATTTCTGTCTTGCCAAGGGACATTAGTGCCGCAGCGAGACTCGAACCGCGGACCTTGTGATCCACAGTCCGGTGACATATATCCACTCGACCAAGACACCTCTATCATGATCAGAAATTTACATACATGTAAATTGTCAAGTTCACACGTATTGCAATGGATGACAGACACTGCAAGGCTATAGAAATTGCTTTAGTTGAGATTGTGTTTTACTTGACAGGACATGTTAACATGTTTGTCTATGACAATAGTATACTGGATATACTGAGAAGTGATTCACATTTGACAATAAAAACTTGATTGTCCTTACGTACTTTACAAAGAAATTCATATTTATCCATTGCTGCATTTGCATCAATGTACATTTTTTTTCTCCAATCGAAATGAACTTTTAATTCCTTTTTTAGATCAGAATTTGTGATGTATATTATTCAAATTTTTGTAATCTTTTCCTTCTCTTTCCAGAGCCAAGATGATGTTACCATCAAATTGCCGTTTGGCATGGATCGACAACTTTAGTTGAGGGCAGGAGAAACAAATAACAAACAAATGTAAGTACATACTTATGCGTAGTAATTGTATGCTTGACTGATTTGGAATATGTACATGTACATGTTGCCCCCTGTCCACACACAACATTTTCCGTGACTAATCATGATTAGCTATACCGTTTCGCGATAGTGATACCGTTTCGCGATAGTTTTACGACCAAAATTGTAGGTGTGGACGCTCACTAACGATACGTTGTATAACGAAACTAGTCTAACGAAACGCAGGTTTGGGCATCGTTTCGAACTGAATCTCAATAAAGAATCACGCCTAATCACGGAAATGTTGTGTGTGGACAGGGGGACCCCCTGGGGGAGTGTAACTAGTGTAACTAACTGGGCGGGGCTTAACGTGACCTCGAGCGAAATGAGACCAGACCTCTTATCACTATCGCGAAACTCTATAAAGAATCACGGAAAATGTTGTGTGTGGACAGGGGGCATTTTATACGATGATTCTTTAGTGACGACGTTTCTTGTGTGTGGACATCCTGGAATTTATACGATGATTCTTTATACGACGTATCGTTATAGAGTTTCGCGATAAATTGTTTTGTGTGTGGACACGCTGTTGATGCAAATTCAGTGTAGAAGTGTCAGGTTCTAATGGCTCTCCAACTTGACCTAAACAATGTATTTTGTTATTTTGCGAAGCCATGAAAAGCAGGGTTTCTGGATAAGTTATATATAATATATGCAGTGAATCCAGCGATGTACAGGAGATTGGGCAGAGTTCTTGATTTTCAGTGGATATCAACCATGAAATATTATTTTAAATGCAAAGATTGACACTAGGGTGACACTTACATTTTTCAAGGTGTTTTTCTTGAGAACACGTAATTTGAATTTGTCTGGATGGAGGTATGGGTGGATTGGAACAAATGCAGTAGTGACTGTCTGATTGGATGTCATTGTCAGTTATGGATGAAAGATGATGAATTTGTGGTCATTTGAAAGAAATAAGGAGAGGGGTATGTGTGGCGGGTTGTGTGCGTGTGTGTGTGTGGATGTGCAAGTGTGTGAGTTACAGAGAGAGAGAGAGAGAGAAAGATTGAGAGAGAGAGAGAGAGAGAGAGGGACTGAAGGTGATATTGAGAGAGAGAGAGAGAGAGAGGGAGAGGGGGAGTGATAGAAAGGGAGGGAGAGACTCTGGATGGAGGGAGGGAGGGAGAAAGAGAGTCGAGATAGTCAAACAGAAAATTTGAAGAAAATGAGAGAAAGAGATGTATAAGGATTATGAAAAGCCCGGAGACTACTACCTGGTAGATAGAAGGAGAGAGCGGGAATGAGAGACGGAGCAGACCAGACCAGACCAGAGGTGATGGACAGACAGACATACATGTAGTACAGATAGACAGACAGACAGCCAGACAGCCAGACAGACAGACAGACAGGCTGACTGCAGAGTTACTTGACCCTCACGAGGAAACATTACCTCACCAACAATCTAAAAAAAGACAACAACAATGAAATTGAAAACAACAATGAAATTGAAAAAGAACCCAAACCATAATCTCCAATCGACTAATTGGCATTCCACCCCATGATCTCATCCTTTGTCCCAACGAGCTCTCATGGTAGTCATCCCATTAATTCGTCGCTGTTTTCACGAAGTGACGGTAGTGAAAAAAAATTGCATTCACTTTGCGTTACGATTTTCCTCACTACCGTCACTTCGTGAAAACAAGGACGAATTAATGGGATTGTTAATATCATTAATCGCTTATCATCAAACCTAGGGGACGATGCGACCGGTCGGATTTGACCGCAAGTGGCATTTGCTGCTGAGGGATAATTGCTGATTCGTCCTGCAAATATTGCACATTTGTTGACCATGTGTTGTGATGAGGGTTGGCATTAATTAGGTTTGATGTTTAAGTATTGGTTTATCCATTATTCCATTTGTATTTTGTTTGTATTTAAATGAGTGGGTCCAATGAGAGACATATTGTCAATTTAAAACCAGAAGGGTTTTGACTCATGTTTTAAATTATGCCCTTCTTGTTCTTAAAGGGATCCGGTAACTTTGTCTCAGATTCTGAAACAAAATCTGGGATTTAGCTCATGCTGCAATGATAATTATAAACCTTTAGGTCAGTCAGGAACTCCATGACTTTTACAAGCTGATCGCCTGTCTGATTATCAAGATATTTATGATTGAAATTACAAATTTTGAAAACCGTTCGCTGAACGGTTTTCATAACACTACAGTCTATTGGGGAAAACGAGTATGGTAAAACCGGTCACTCAAAGATTTTTACTTTTTTGAGGCACTTCTTGATCATTTTGAAGCGCAATTTTTTTAAGGCTTCAATATTACACCAAATCACAGACACTGATAACACGTAGGGCCGTGTATCTCAGATTTAACATTGTTAAACGATCCCTTTAATAGATGATATGGTAAATAGCTAGCTTTTATGTGAAGAGAGAGAAGAAATAAGACAGAGTCAGAAGGGCTGTATCTCTTTATAAAAAGGTGGATGTGGGTTAATGCCCTTCTGGAACTCAGGAGATGAGGTGAGAACCAGGCTCAGGGAGATTCTGATAAAGAGTGAGAGAGGGGGAAAGAGAAGGAAAGAGAGAGAGAGAGATAGATAGATAGAGAGAGAGAGAGAGATACATAGAAAGATAGAAAAAGGGAGAGGAGAGGGAGGAATATGAAAAGAGATGAAGCTAGATGGAGAGAGAGAGAGAGGGGGGGGGGGGTGTTGGCGACCGAGAAAAGAAGATGGAAGAGGTGGAGGAAGGGAGGAAGATAGAGAGAGAGAGAGAGAGAGAGAGAGACGAAGGTGATGATCTGCACTTTCTGAACCAGCCATGCATGAGAAGCAAAAGCTCAGCCAAGCCAAACCAAGAAAAACATCTACAGCCGCTAGACCGGAGCTGTCGGTAGAAAACTATTGCTAAACATCCAATCCGTATTACTTGCTCCCTCTGGCTTTCCTTGCCAATGTCAACCCAGCCCGAGCGATAGATTTCTTGGAAAGAAACCCCAAGACTCTTGGGAGTTGGGAAATGACCTTGACTGTAGTTCCTTCGCACTTTCTCAGAAAATGGGAAAAAATGGGAGGGGGGGGGGGGGGGAAGGGGGTAGGAGCAGCAAAACGAAAGAGAGGTTTTGTGGACTTCTGATGTGTTAGGAGGAATAGTATAGGAGGAATGATGAGTGATGTGGAAAAGTTATTTTCAGAAAAAAAAGTGTCCGCAGTACACACTAGGGGAAAGGAGAAGGGGCATGGGTAGGGGAGGGAAGCCATTTAAAAAGAGAGTGATCAAGGAACTGGGAAGGGTAAATTCTTGATGCAATATAACGGTACATGCTGTCAGGGAATGGGGCAGGAGCAAGGGGGAGGGGGGGGGGGGAGCAGACAATAAGAGCAAACTGTTGTTACTATAATATTACCAGTACATTGGTTGGATGAAGAGCAGTTCAACTAGGATAGGTGATGTTCTTACTCCTCTCCAGAAACAAAATGTGAATTGAGGGCACAAGGAAGGGGCAAAAGCATCCTGTCATAAAGAATGAGAAATGAATGGTATAGTAATAGTAGGAGAAAGGGGAATTCATGGTAGTTGACATTTTCAAGCTACATGTAGCCTGAAATGAAAAAGTAAGAGGGAAGGGGGAAGGAAGCAATATTAGCTCCCACTCATGCCCCCTCCCATCTCAGTTTAACAAGAAAAATACCACAACAGAGAGAAGTAGGAGGAAGAAGGGGAATTCATCTACACACTCCCTTCTCAAGTACGCATACATTGGTGGGAAAACAACTGCTGCAGGCCAAATGGGTTACCAAGAAAGCACTTGGAGTTGTACAACCAATATCAACAACAAGAGGGGGATATACAAAAGGTCAAGTAAGGTCATTGAATGACTGGTCATTCATTACCACCACCAATGAACTAATTAACAAGCTATAGCCATCAACTTGGCTCGGCCTGGCTGACCATGGGATGATGTCATTGGAATGGAATGCCTATTGTCTGGAGCTGGTGTGTTTGTTTGAGGAAGGGTTATTTCTTGTTAACGAGTCATTACATGCACTCTGTCAGCGATTGTTGGTAGCAAGCTCTTTGTATTATGTATAATGTACATGTAGGTCTGTTTGTAATTTGGCAATTATTTCTTTGTGTCTATTAATATATTTTTCAATTCTGAAATTTTGCCAAATCTTTTTTTGTGGTTGTGTTCATTAATTTTGATAACACAAAATAGAAATTCTTTTGCTTTCTCAAACCTATCCATCAACCTGATAGGCCTTTGGCTTTGGTGTAGTCCAAGACAAATATGTCTCTACATTATTTCCCCGCTTTCTGTCTGCTCTTATTGTACCATTTTCTTACCCAAATTCTTTCTTTTCTTCTTACTTTTATTTTCCCCCTCATTCTATCACTCTGTTTTCTTTCTCCATCTCCTTGCCACCCTCCCTGTGTTTGTCTTTCTAACTCTCCTAGCTCAACCTCTCTTTTTGTCAGTATTTTATTACCTCTCCTCTCTGCGTCTCTGCATCTCTCCACTTTTCTCCTCCTTGCTCACTTAGGGTGCGTTCAATCGAATTTTCGAAGCTAGAATCACAAACATGAATCACAATTCAAAACGCCGTTACAAAAAGCAAGGTCACTGCGGTTTGCGTTCAAGCGATTTTTCATCAACGCTGATTCTAGCTCATTGCGAGCCAAACCACTGCGCATCACACTGCGCAGTATGGCCCAGGAACTTCGGCGCGCGCTTTCTGGAATTGTTTACGGCCGACTGTCGACTGCTGTTTTGAGCATAGATCGCAATAATAAGACAAAGAATGAGAAGGTGATAGAAGGAAGAAACAAAGAATAACATAAGGAAAGACAGAAAGATAAAGTCGATAGAATGATTAAAACAAAGAATAACATAAGAGAAGGTGAAAGAAGGAAGAATCGAAGAATAACATAAGGAAAGACAGAAAGACAGAAAGAGAGAGTGATAGAATGCTTAAAACAAAGAATAACATAAAAGGTGATAGAAGGAAAAAACAAAGCATAACATAAGAATAGAAGGAAGAAACAAAGAATAACAAAAGAGAAGGTAATAGAAGGAAAAAACAAAGAATAACATAAGGAAAGACAGAAAGAGAATGTGAAAAAAGGAAGGAACAAAGAATGACATAAGGAAGAACAGAAAGAGAAAGTGATAGAATTATTAAAACAAAGAATAACATAAGAGAAGGTGAAAGAAGGAAGAATCAAAGAATAACATAAGGAAAGATAGAAAGAGAAAGTAACAGAATGATTAAAACAAAGAATAACATAAGAGAAGGTGAAAGAAGGAAGAATCAAAGAATAACATAAGGAAAGATAGAAAGAGAAAGTAACAGAATGATTAAAACAAAGAATAACATAAGAGAAAGTGATAGAATTATAAAAACAAAGAATAACATAAGAGAAGATGATAGAAGGAAGAAACAAAGAATAACATAAAGAAAGACAGAAAGAGAAATTGATAGAATGCTTAAAACAAAGAATTACATAAGAAAAGGTGATAGAAGGAAAAAACAAAGAATAACATAAGTATAGAAGGAAGAAACAAAGAATAACATAAGGAAAGACAGAAAGAGCAAATGATAGAATGATAAAAACAAAGAATAACATAAGAAAAGGTGATAGAAGGAAAAAAACAAAGAATAACATAGGAATAGAAGGAAGAAACAAAGAATAACATAAGGAAAGACAGAAAGAGCAAATGATAGAATGATAAAAACAAAGAATAACATAAGAAAAGGTGATAGAAGGAAAAAAACAAAGAATAACATAAGAATAGAAGGAAGAAACAAAGAATAACATAAGGAAAGACAGAAAGAAAAAATGATAGAAGGAAAAACAAGGAATAACATAACGGAACAGGCCACGATGGTATAGTGAACGCAAATTGCATGCAAAGCGGGCGCGCGGTTTTTCCCAAACCGGAAGAGGCTTCGTCATACAATCATGATTGAGAACTCCGTCCGTTCAATCGAATTTTAGCGACCGTGATTCTTTTGAATCATGATACAAAACGCATCTTTTTCAGCGTTTCATGTTTGTGTTTTCAAACACGTTTATTTTTACGACCGACGAAAAAATCGCTTGAACGCATTGCGTTTTAAACTAAACGTCTTTAGAAACCGTGATTCTAGGGTGAAAAAGTGTCGATTAAACGCACCCTTACTCTCAGTATGTCTTTAAACTCTCTCTCTCGCTCTCTCTCTCTGTCCCCCTCTCTCCCTTTCTCTCTCTCTCTCTCTCTCTCTCCCCCTCTCTCTCTCCCCCTCTCTCTCCCCTCTCTTTCTCTCTCTGTCTCCCTCTCTCCCTCCTGTCTCTCTCTCTCTCTCTGTTGCCTGTATTGCCTTGATTTCGAGACCATCCTCGGTGCCACAAATCATCCAACATTAATGGGTTTTGGGATGTCAGTTTTTTGCTAATTACTAATGAGTCACTCATAATGCTAATCATCTATATGTATGGGGAAGTAGTACTCAACTGGTTTTTAACTAGCACAGACCATCTGCTCACAAAGCCAAGTGTACAAATCTGCTCATGAACTTAAAGGGAACAATCAAACAATTTGTTATGTTGCGAATGCATTTCAGCCATCCAGTGATTTGTGTTGGATATTCAAGAACAAGATCAATGGTGAGTGTTGAATAGAGGGAAATATTTATTTCATCATAACTTTATTTGTTATCACTGAATATTTCTTTATCTTTTAGTTCATCCAAAGGAATTCCATACCTTAATTACATTTACAATTATTAACACCATTTTTCATGTAATCCTACTTTCCTTTTTGAATTCATTCATTCCTTTATTGCACCCTGTATTTTCCAAAGTCATATAGTACCGTAGTACCTTCATGAACATGTACATGTACATACATGTACCGGTATAACAAAGCGTTGAAACTAATACTCGTAGAGTAGTTTGAGTTTTACTTTTGTTATCTTCTTGTTTACTAGCTGTATACTGAATACTGGAGACCTACATGTATTTTGTAGGTTTTCCCACGTTTGAAGGTCACTGACTTACATCTGCAGTAAATGCATTTCTACAGTCTGAAGTGTTAGGCCCCCCCAAAAAAAACATGTTTAGCGTCCTGCTTTTTTGAAAAATAGGAAGGAGAGACCCTTTGGCCGCTCAATACATTTTCCCTGACAGCCGGGCTATTTTTCAAGATGGCCGCGAACATTTTAAATTAAAAAAAAAAAATCAGAAATAGATCCATTTTAGCAGTGTTTTTCATGTTTTTTTTCTTAAAAAAAAAAAACAACTATATAATTAGGAGAAGGCCCCCCAAAAGGAAGCGGGCGGGGATGCTAAACATGTTTATTTTTTTGAATGGCCTTATATGTCTTCTATTTTTGACATTCTTTAATTTCTATCACAAGTTTCATTTCCTCTTGTTTACTTTATTAGTATCTCCCCCACCCCCTTCATCTTTTTCTCTGTTCCAATCCATTCGGCCTGCTACATGTGTACATGTCGCTTTGAAAATTGTAATCTATGCTATAACTTTAGATCTGTGAACAAACACATGTATATGAAATGTAGGTTACGAACATGGGTCTGCCAATCTTATCCTCATTTGACGCAGAAAAGTTTAGCTTGACAAATTGGGCATACCTGCACACATTCTCTTGCTTGAACACCATCTGCCAAATATTTTTGTTTGGCATTATGCTCCATGATGATTAATAGGTAAATAGTTATCGATGAAGTTGATTTCAATGGCTTGCAACTTGTCACGTTTTCTTCGAATGAAAGAGGTATGAAGTTGTAAGCTATAAAGGAAATCGTCAATAAATCATCACAAGAGATACTAACATTCCAGTGATCATGTACTTAACGAGAGAGAGAGAGAGAGAGATAGAGAGAGAGAGAGAGAGAAAGAGAGAGAGACAGAGATAAACAGAGAGAGAGAGAGAAATAGAAATCAGAACATAGGCTGATACACTTTCAGAGATGTCGATCACGTTAACCCTCTTGATCCCAATCAACTCCCCACAATACTGCTCCTTAGCAAGAAGAAGTCCTCCTCTAGCATTGAAAGGGGCTTAGCCAGCCAGAAGCAGCCAAGATGATACACTTATCTCCGGCTAAACAATGGGGGCGTATGTCCCCAAGACTGTTGTCACGTAACTGTCCATTGTCACGTACAGCCTTGAATCATCCTCTTTGACTACTGTAGCTTTTGTCTCCGTAGTGGCTCTAATTCAGAGACCGGTCAAAAGGGATCGTGATGTGTGTCTGGGCTTTATTATGCAATACTCCGCACTCCCCATCATGTGTTGTCTTTGCACCCAGGCTTTCACTATTATTTTTCAAGTTCTTAGCACACTACCTTAAAATTAAAAAAAACTTTTGTGACTTTTGAAACTTCCGCGAATTGTAGACAACCATTTCCATGTTAAGAAACGTTTACAACAATTTTATGCTGTGTCAATTGTGCGACAGTCATTGACGAATTGATGAATATCGACCGCTAGCAAAATATGCAAATGAAGAAGTGATTTGGTTTTCAATAGAGTATACCACCAACACCTATGAAGCAAGATTTTAATGCCGTCCACATCATTTTACAAATATAATCAAAAACTATCAGTGTCTGGAGGTAAGACTAGATGGATTCATACAGAAGTGTCTGCGTACGTGATGCAGTGGTCACTTCAATCGCATGAGTGACCTCAGTGTCAAAAATAGAAGACGGCCAGTAGGGGGGCTCGCGATGGTCAAGACTCGTTTGTTGTCTTCTCGTCCTCTTCTCGATTGTCATAAGTGGGGTTGGCTAGTCAGAGCCGGCTAATTATCGTTTTTAATAAGTAGTTTGTATGTGAACATGACGTGACATTCTCGGCTAGTTCTGCGTCACAGTCTTTTGTGGCAGATAAACAAAAGATTTGACAGGTCTGATAGTAGGGCAAATAGCTCTCAAATTTAACATGTAGGAATGATTTTGGGACTTAAATTTGACACAAAGCCCCATAAATTGGTGGAATTATTTGTATTTATTTATTCATTACAATGTTGTTGTTGTTGTTGTTGTGTTTTTTTTTTTGGGGGGGGGGGAGGGAAGACTTGGGCTCTCACTTTCATTTTAGGCCAAATAAAAAACAAACATGTTTAGCGTCCTGCCTTTTTGAAAAATAGGAAGGAGGAGGCCCTTTTTCAAGATGGCCGCCGGCATTTTTTTTTTTTTTAATCAGAAATAGATCCATTTTAGCAGTGTTTTTCATGTTTTTTTTCTTTAAAAAAAAGAAAAAAGGAGGCGGCCCCCAAAAAAGGAAGCAGGCGGTGACGCTAAACATGTATATTTTTTTTAATGGCCTAAGAGTTTTTTTTTTAAAGTGTAGTGATTTGGAGACACTTGATTCTTCACTAACACCTTTCTCAAACTTTTCCCCAAACTTTGTTGATAAGTCCAACATTTATTCAAAGCACATTATTTTGCACTACAGTGTACATGTACATGCACTCTGTACAATTAAAACAGCAGGCTGTGAAAAAGACTAGCTATATATCAAATAGCTAGTCTAGCGCTCTCTCACTTCAGTCTATTACTAATTTGTTTGTTATGTAATCGCTCAAGGCCCTCACCATCATCATCGTTACAGGGAGGATGGCCAGAGACAAACGTGTGATATCTCACCGTACCGGTATTGATTTATTGCCAAGAGCCAAGACGGAACGACTTGTATGTTCGTTAAAAGTGACCTTGAATTGCTGATGTGTTAGTATATTATAAAGCTGTGTGCGTGATACAGTTTCCCCTTGCTCCAGATACATGAATAATTAGAACATCTGGTCCTGATGGTCAGTTGATTATGTAGTTACAGTGGTTATAGACGTGCAATGTTCTTAAGCTCAGATATTTTAATGATATACATGCAGTACGCTACAGATACCTGGGACACAATACTGATACTTCACAAATGCATCAGTATGAGAAAACACCAGTGGACTGTTCGTTATTATTAAAGCAGAAGAAGAGGTAAAAGTTCTTCAAAGATGTTTGCTCTGTGAGGCAGTGATTCAACAGAAGTTCTTGATTTAGATACTCACAGAGCTGAATTTGTTGAGAACACTTGTCAGTGTATGGCCGAAGACGACATTCACTCGTAGAAATCGTTAAGAGCCTGCAACTGCACCTAACTGTTGCCCGGAATTTTATCATCCATCCTCCATTTATCTTTTGTGTTTCGTCCTTCACGTACGCACTGTTGAGGCTATCAATAGCTAGACGGTTTATCAGTTGCCATTTTTTTCCAGTGATTTTTTAAGCATCCTCTTGCTTTGAGGGCATGGTAATTTCTAATGCTTTAGTGATGAGGAGAACTCAGGAGATACACTTCTTCATCTATGTAAATGAGCCACATTGATTCAGATTTGAACATCTCCACTTTCCACCAGGCACCAGGAGCATCCAAGCAAGTGTGAGGATTGAGTTCAGATCTTCACTCCTCTAGCCTCTAAGAGGAGAATGAAAATACTGAGGAAACTTTCTTCCAAGACAAAGTGACATTTATCAAGAGTTCTGTGATATTTGCAAGTTATATACTCAAAGCAGAATTTTGAAGATGTGATTTTTTTAAATTTAAGAAATTTGATTCACATTTGTGATACAGATCTCATTGTTGCTGACATCGCTACACGTCGGCCTCAACACGTCGGCCTCAACATTTATTTTGTGCCGAGGACTATGTAAATAAACTCTTCTTTGAATCATTGTACCTTGAAGGGTGAACAAGTTATCATTCCTCAAAAAGAATTATCTCTCTGAAAAGGTGGATCTCCAATGGTCTGTTATTGTCTGTCTCCTTCTGTTAAGAATGAAAGACCCAGCTACATTGTTTAATGTCCTTAAAACGGCTTAGCGATCAATACAGCAATGTCAGATCGTGTTTGTATATAGCATGTACATGTTGAATAGCACTTTCTGCAGAGACCGGCACTTTCTTCTTGCATTTTAACGGAGGAGGGACTCCAGAGTGGACGTCAACGTGTGGACCTGTCTGTGATATAAGGAAGTTACATCTATACTCCTCTGAAAATTGAGACTAAAAATCTTCTGTGCTTTATACGATTGGATGAGCTTTGCCAAACCAAATGCTTTGGTGAAATACTGGATTAATTCTTGTTCCTACATTAAATTGATCTAGTTTACTTAAGGTGCGACTGTGATAGAAATGACTTGAGCATTTGCAACTTTGAGCGTTTTGAACATGGCTCACATATTTGGTTACCCTGTGCAATGGATGTGGGGAGGGTCTTCTGACTCCGTACTCTGTTGGGATCTGACAATCTCTTTGATTTTGATTTAATCTGGAAATAGTCATCACAGCATACTTTCGCACATGTGGTTTGAAAACGCAAGAAGACAAGAATCTTGCCATCGTAGTCCGATTCTTGCAGACTTCATCTGCTAAGACTTTAGGGCTATACATGAACAATTTTCTTCAAGTGAGCTAGAGACTCTCGATCATCATGTTAGCCATCTGACAATCTCTTTGATTTTGATTTAATCTGGAAATAGTCATCCGAACATACTTTTGTACATCTGGTTTGAAAACAAAGGAAGACAAGAATCTTGCCATCAAAGACTTGATCTGCGAAGACTTACAGGTGGGTTATAGCCTACACATACATGTACACGGACACCTTATTCTTCCAAGTGAGCTAGAAACTCTTGATCATCATGTTAGCGAACGTGTCGTACGTGTACAACACCACGCTGCCCTCGTGGTGTGGGTCGTTGAGACCGAAGGAGCTGCTAAAGGTGACCGAGACTCCGGGGACGTTCCTCGGTCTCAGTCTTACGGATAAACTCCATTTCCAGTATATCGTGTCAACGGCAGAACCTCAAGGTAGGAAAACGGGGATTACAGCAGTGGCGTACGTTTTGCAAACCAAAGAAGCGTGTTTCATACTAATATGTTTCTGTCTCTTGCTCTCTTTGTACTTGATTTATGGCACTAATTTTTTTTTTTCTTCAGTTTTAATTGTAATTATTTTCTCTGTAGCCTCTTTCTCTGTCTGTTCTGTCTCTCAGTCTCTCTCTCTCTCTCCCACTCTTTCTATTTTTATTTCACTCACAAGTTTCACTGTAGAAGTCTCTCCATCTCCTTGTCTATCTCTCTCTCTCTTTTATCTCTTTTTTCTCTCTCTCCATCATTTTCATTTTCATTCTTCCACTATCATTCTCTTCCACTTCATCTTCTTTTGAAGAAAAAAAATGGTTACTACTACATGTACATCATTCTATTTTTGTACAGATCTCTAATAACAAAACATGTTATTAACAAAACATGTTATTGAGGGCAATCTGTTGCTCACTATAATGTTTTGATAATTCTTGTTCATATTGTTGAATTGCAAAATGCAGTTGTCCTTCCTGTTTTCCTGTTTTTGTGAAGTGAGTTTGACAGGAAGAATAGATATTGCGCAACTTGAGCTTGGCAGGTGTTGACAGTCTAGGGGTAATTCCCGGAGAGAAAAAAAAAGCAGAAGGAAAAAAAATTGAAAGAAAAAGTGCTCAGATTTTCATTTTATCTAGATTTATCTAATTTCTTTTGATTGGAAAAAAAAACTACCGGTAGTTCATTAATACATCACTTATTGGGTAAAATGTCCTCAATTATATAACAGCTTTTCAGTCAAGAAGAATAGTATGAATATAAAAGACTCATATTAACTTATTTTCAAGCAACAAGAACTCGTAATGTAGCTTTCATGTAGATTGTTTCATAATAACAATAATAATAATAATAATGAAAAAACACGAACAAACAAACAAACAATTGTTTTTCTAAAAATAACCCATCACAATGATTGAATGATGACTGAATTTCCTTGTCAACAATTATTTTGTCAATCATTTTTAATAATAGCTTTAATTTATCACAGCTTAATCTAAAACTGTCAATCACTTAGAGGCTTTGTAGAAGCATTGTCTTCTTGTTCATAACAGTAGTCACCTCTATGGAATGTACAAGGCAGCAGGGGGTTTATGAGTGTTAATTGCATTGTTGTTATCACTTTGTAAATTTTGTAATAGGCACATAGTTTCTGCAATCTTGGGGCATTTGTTGGATGATCTGTATGGTCATATTTGGTCTGTTTGAAAACAAGGGAGTCATACTATTTTTAGAGCTGGCTTGTTTTGCAAAACAATTGTCCTAAGAGCAAATGATTGTTTTTGTAAATATAGTGATAAGAAAATGTAATGCTAAATATATTACTCATTGCGGATATAGTATCGAAAATAATATCGCTAGTGATATTCGTTTGTCTCGCAATGTGGTCAATAAGGAATCTTAAAAAATCACAACGTTTCGTATGCTACTGCGATACTTCGTCAGGTGATAAAAACTATTGTAAGCAAGGGTCTTTTGTACTTTACGGGAGAAAATGTAGGCGTACATGTATTTGCCTAAATCGTATGCATACATGTAGATGTGTACACGTGTGCTGTTATTATTTTACATTTTTTTTACATAGTATAGGCCTCCTACACAGATGTACCTGATCTCTGTCTGTCTGTCTGCCTGTCTAGCTGTCTCTGTGTCTGTCTCTCTCTGTCTCTCTCTCTATCTCTTTCTCTCTCTCTCTCTCTCTCTCTCTCTCTCTCTCCATATATATATTTATCTTTCTCTGAATTTCATCCAACCTCTTTGCACTGGCAATACATGTATGTCATATACAATCCACTCTAGTAAATCGTAAACGTGTAGACCGCTCATCACACCCTCAGTCACTTTTCAATACAGGTGTGAATGTCACCAAATAAAGTTAATATTATGTGTACATTGTGGTGTAGTGGTATTTGTGCATATGAACAATTGTTAATGTTTGGTTTGTAAAAGTGAAACATACAATCAAAGTGCAATTATTAATGCACAGGTAGATGTACATGTACATGTAATCAACATCCAGGAAGAACTGTACTGTCATTTTTCAAGGTCAAACGTACCACTACCTTCCACAGTCTACGTGCTACTTGTGTACTAGTAGTTCTATCAGTTTTTGTCTGGTTTTGTTTACTTTATACATGCTCAGTCAGTCTGAAACCTCAGATCAATATTTAGTTGGAGTAATCAGACCTAAGTCCTATTCTGGAGGCGCAAACCCTTGTACGTCTTTATGCGTAAGAGAGTGTCTTTTTAGTGGGGAGACTTTGCAGACTGCACGGTCTACTGCCTTCCATAGACTCTGTACTATACATGTACACGTACATGTAGCTGCTTCTGATAGTGACACAGCGGTTGCTGTTTTCTTTAAAGGTAAAGACCAGTAATGGTCATGCGATTGCATTGTGAAAGAAACGTTGTGGAATCGATCAGAAAAGGTTGATCATCTAGCATCTAGCATCTGCAAGGTTCTGGAATCATCAAAATGATAAGAAATTTGGCCCATTCTTCGTAAAGTTACAAGCACTATACACAGAAAGATGTATATGGGACTACCCTATCTCTCTCACCAGACCATGAGAGAAATAAATTTACCAAATATATGAATTAGTAGGCGGTTTCCCGGCAAATTTTTTATCATCATGTATTAGTCAAAACATATTCTTTCACATGATTGGTAATGAGAGCTTCCATTTCATTTTTTGAAATTGGGGCGTTGCCAATACTGGTCTTTACCTTTAACATTTTTTCATTGTTTTCCCTAAAATATTCTATGTAACATTGAGAAGTAAAACCTCTTGAGAGTTGAGGTTACCATCATATCTTCATTCATGCCATCATTGAAAAAATTGGAATAAAAAAATTAAAAAGTGTTGAACTGACAAATTAGAGTCTGTTCCTGCAGACTAGTAAAGTGAGACTGTTGCATCAGGTGTTATAGAGTACCGAAGCTGTGACGTCATAAAAATCTATTTTTGGAATTTCTCAATTTTTTCTTCATATTCCGAAAGAACATCAAAAATAATGTCTAAATGTCGAAAAACCAATTGAATATGTTAAGTATTGGCTGAGATATGACAATCTGAATAAATATACTCCCCATAGGACCTCAGTGTTATATGCTCTGGCTCCTAATGGTTAGGAGCCAGAGCATATAACACTGAGTTCCCATAGGACATATATTCATTCAGATGGTCATATCTCAGCCAATACTTAACATATTCAATTGGTTTTCGACATTTGGACATTATTTTTGATGTTCTTTCGGAATATGAAGAAAAAATTGAGAAATTCCAAAAATAGATTTTTGATGACGTCACACTTCACCACTCTATTATGGCAAGGTTGTGGATTAAAGGTGCGTAGTAGATTATGATTTAGTGGCTAAGAAAATGGAATCTGGTTTAATTGCAACTCTTCTGGTAAGGTAGCTTCCAAATCCTCGAAGAGTCTTGAAACTACCAAATTACGGGTATGATGGGGGATTGTATGTATGGACGCTCAACAAAAAATAAAGCCGTCACTTCTTCCTTTGTCCTTTGGATTTTTACAAAAAGTATTCATCAAAATAGCACTTGCAAGTTGCAGGTAGCGATCGTTAATATTTGTCCTCTATTAATATTGTCTAACATAACATACATGTACTGTACATGTCTTGACCTTTTTTGACCATTTTTTGACCTTTGCTAGTCTCTTTTACCAGTCTAATGTATTGTCTATGGATGTGGTCAGCCAGATTGTGGCTCGAGACAGTATGGTCAGTCATGTGTCATCAGTGGCATGAAGTCATTTGAACGGAATGTTGACCAGTGGTCAGAGGTGAAGACCATATCAGCATGAGGATGATATCAATTACTGATTTATATTTTAAGAAGTTCAAGAAATTCCATTGGTATTACATCACTGATTATTTGTTATTATAGCATACTTGCATTATACCGTGATACAATACAATACATGTATGATAAACAGACTAAACAATAGTGATTTACATCACATTTTTAAAAACATAAATTGGTTCAAATTAGGCTTATCAATTAATGAACACTTCCGTAAATCTTCTGGAAGTTAAACAAATTGACGCATCAGTTAGCACCCAAATCACCTACGTCATAGTTTGAAATTAATTTGGAAAACATTTCTATGAAAAACAGCACTCGCTGCTTTATTCTGGATTTTCCCTACCTGTAGATATAGGCCCGATCCTTGTTTACTTTTAGAAGATAAAGAGATTCCAAATCTTCTTACTGTTTGTTTTTCAGAAGTTCAAGTTTTGCTTCCTTTTTCAAAATGAAAGCATTTCTTGCCTCATTAAGCGATCATAATTGATATACTATTGCTGCGCAGAACGTGGAACAAGTCACTTCCTATCTTTGAGTTCATTATGTACCGCCTTTTCAGAGAGAGAGAGAGAGAGAGAGAGGTTCAGAGAATGATTTCAAAAGATGAAAGGGGAAAAGAGGTAACCTGTTTAGTCACAATGTAAACACGTATTTCCAAGTAGCCTACTGATAATATACATATAGTTTATACTCATTGATATAACAAAAATACAAGACCTTTTTTTTAAAAAGCTATTCACATATTGAATGAAACACTGGACCAATGGTACATTTATTATTTTGGGATATTTTTCCTGTAATAGTCATTTAATTCATGTAATGATTATTGTCACATCAGACACCCTTTCTTTTCAAAATGTTACTGTTTAAAAAACAATGTTATTAGTGATTACATGTACAGTTTTGTCTTTTCCCCCATTTTTTTTTTTTTTTTTTGGGGGGGGGAAGTGTAGCAAACTATTCATTACAATCTCATGACTATATTTTTTTTTTACCAGATTGATGAACAATTGCAAGATATCTGCAAGCATGACATTTATTTTGTGTACAAGTACAACATGTAGATGTTGGATGAGTTTGAAAGTCTAATTTTTAACATGGTTTAGTTCTGAACACCCCTGAAAGAAAATGGACTATCCTGTGTGGCCAATTTGCCACACTAATACAAGTTCAGTGCCCTTTTATTCTGATAGGATCCTCGCGCACGCACACAAGCATTATCTTTAGATTACACGCCCTACTAAACAATTGATGACATCAAGGTTTCAAAGAAATTCAATTACCGTTCGCAAATTGGAGTATTTAAAAGAAGAAGATATTGCTAATGTGCACATTCTAAAATCTTGCCTCTGAAGGCTGGAACATTTTTTTTTTACTACTCTGGATGAATTTTGGGGGCTTTGTTCGGTGTTTGTCATGATGTTTGGCATGATGTTTGGTAAGCTTTATTGCTGTTATTTAGCTATTTTCTATATGTTTTAAATTGAAGTATATTTGAGAGGAAGAGTTGTATATAACTACAAATGTATTGTCATTTAATCATTAAATGGTTGGCTCTATGCTATTAGTACTTTTTAAAGAAAACTTAGAAGTTGATAAATAATAACATGTAATAGTTGTTCATTCATTTATATTAGATGCAAGTAAAATTTGGATCATTTATGCTGAAATGTAAAGCCTGTCTGAAAGAGATTTAAAAACAATAATTCCTTTATGAGTTCATGAAGTTTTTTTTTTGTTCATTGATAATATCAATGAACAGACTGTACATGTATGTCGTGGGCTTTTACTTTTTTGCTAGTATTGTGTGTTTAGTGTATTTAAAAAGAGTGGAATTAGTACAGATTGTATGAATGAATAAATAAATAATATTATTTGTTCACAAACATGTACTTGCACCTGCTCTTTGGCAATAGCAAGTACGGTATCAGGAAAGAGAAAAAGTAAGAGAAAAAAATATATCCGTTGAATACATGTCGGTGGCAATATTTACCCAAAGTGTAAATTCCAGTCTGAAAACATACGATGTGTATGTGTGCCAGCTAGAGTGTCTACGTGTACATGAGCCCATGTGGTACAGTATTGGTGGTTTTAAATGTCGCATCATTATCTTCTTGATTGAACCTAATCCGACTTCTGGTTCATTTCATTCCAAGCAAATTGCGGTATTCCAGGATTTCTTCATGCATCGTTAACGCTTCGCACAAAACAAGGAAGCTTTGCGCACATTGTGGCTTACCGAGAAACCAAGGAATATTTCATGCTATAGCGATCGTCCTCATGATTATCTGGAGATGTCATTTGATCAGTTCGTGTTCTCGAAGTCTTCTGTAAATTTTTGTTTTCAGGAACTTTGAATAGTTCATGAGATATATTCAGGTATTTTTAGTGAATGACAGGGAGACACAATTCATAATTCATATTTTACATTATTAGTTTGTATATTGTAAGACATTGTTGAGTACTGATTTTTTTTTTTTTTTTTAAGTATCGATTGTAAAAGTAAATTCATTATTTTAGGTTTTGTTAAGTTCTCTAAACTGATTTGTACCAACATTATTTGTTTAGCTGTTTAAGGGGTTAGGCTCGACTAGCACATACATGTATGTGCTATTATATGGCCCCTTTTATACCAACCAATAGTGTATCTGTAAATTATTGTATGAAATGTGTTGCTGTTGGTAAATAAATCAAATCAAATCAAATTCTCCTTATTTGGGCTTTTGATCAGTTCATGTTCTTGAGTCTTCTGTTGTTCTCAGGAACTTTGAATAGTTCATGAGATATATTCAGGTATTTTTAATGAATGACAGGGAGACTACTCCTGATTTGGGCTTTGGATTGCTACTTGTACACATACACAATAGGGGCACTGTGTGTGTGTGGGTGGGGGGGGGGGGGGGAGGAAAAGCGTGGGATTTTCCCTTTCCCCCTTTTTCAGCAAAGTAAATGTATTTTGTGTATTGCATGTATGGGGGGGGGGGGTTGATTTTTTTTACTCTGCTGCTACTGTTGTATCTAGCATGTTATCAAATGAGTTAAAAGTTTAGTGAAAATATTTTCAGCTTGAATTTTGTAAAACTGTTAGTGTATACTGGTGGGTAAACAATGCCTTGTACATTTAGCTACATGTGAAGTAGGCCTAACTAGTAATGAATCATGCCTTTCTCTTGCCCCCCCCCCCCCCCCCCCACTTTCAAAATCATGCTACTGCCCTGTATATTTATAATACAATCCTCCGTTGTGAATGGGGCCTTGTAAACCTCAAGGACTTGTGGTTACTAAAAGCAGATATCTTTCACACATTTTACCTTGCACTCAGTCTCAGCCCCCCTCCCCTCTTCAGAATCTTGCTGCCGTGCAGTATGAAGCACTTCAGCAATTACACATTTACAGGATAAGCAAAAAGCGAAATTGTTCTCAGTTTGAGAACCTCAACTCCACTCCAGTATGAATGAAGTCTTGTAAACCTTGAGCCTAAGAAGCAGAAATCATTCACACACTTTTCCTTGCGCAACTTGCCTGGCCAGCTACTCCCCTTTTCATCTTCCAAAAACCTGCTGCTGCCACTGTATGATGTGCTTCAGCAGTTATGAAGAAGAAAAAAAAAGTGAATATTTTGAGATTTGAGAATCTCTAGTGCGAATGGACCTTGCACAAACCTCAAGGCCTCGCGGCTAAGCAGAAATCATTCACGCTTACCTGCGCTTCATAATTCCATTTGTGAAGGACCCCCTGAGAAAGGTGCAAGTACAAGGCTCGAGGAGGGGTCGAGAGTGGCTAGAACGAGTAGAAGCCCTCTCTCTACTCATACCTGCGGAGGGGAAGGAATCAAAATTCTCAGTAGGCCTGTCTTCATCAGCTCGAGATTGCCAAATAGCCCGCTATTTATGATTTGGGAAATAATCCTGAAGTTACAAATCGCGTCTTCATCAACTCAAGACTCGACCTCGAAACTTGAAACTCGAGCTCGAGAAATTAACTTGAGATATTTTGCTCAGCGTTCGCGCATAGTGCGTGTCTTCGGGCTGGTGAAGACGCACCGGACAAATAGCGGGACATTTTGCAAACTAGCCCAAGATATCTTGGGATGATTATCTCGACCAACTATCCCGCTAATTGCAACTTCAGCCTGATCAGGACGCAAATTGACTGGATAATTTGCGATCAGGATAGTTCAAATAGCGGGATATTTGGCAATCTCGAGCTGATGAAGACAGGTCTATTTTCTCTTCAACTCTTGTCTCATTCACATTTAATGAAGCAGGTACTCTGTAGAGTAGGAACCAAGGCAGTGTGAAATTTTGTCTGGTCATGAATGTACCTTATGCATTATAGCAGTGGCGTAGTGTAGACATTAAAGGGGCGCTGGTTTTATTGGGGGGGGGGGGCATCTGTATCACAAGGTTTATGAAATACATGTATGAGAGAACAATGCTACATGTATATGGTGAGGAAGGAGGGTGCGTGGGTGTGGGGGAGGGTGTTTCATTTCTTTTGATGTTGCTTCTCATCCCCCTTCAGTTATTCCTTTCCCCTTTTGTCTTCTTTTCTTCATTTCAACCATTGTACTGCCCAACCATAAAAGTATAAAATGATCATAAACGTGTACATTGAGATCTGGGACCCATTTCACAAAGCCTTTTTTCAATGATAAATGACAAAAATCAGTTACAAATCTGCTGATAACCAATCAAAAGCAAGGGTTTCAATAGCTTATAACAAAAACTGTCATTTGTCAATGATGTCAGGTTTTGTGAAATGGGCCCCAGATTTTATGGTCACTTCATTGTATTTAAAGACATATATAGGCATTGTTTGTTAAATAATTGTAGAAATTAAGACATTTTTTTCGAAATCTTAAGTTGAATTGATTGTAAAATGGTATAATATACCATGAACTGTACATCTATTTCAAAAGGTCCTGTTGATTGTCGTTGAGTGTATCAAATATATATTGTTTTTTTAAATAATTGTAGATATTAAGACATCTTTTTCACAATCTTAAGTTGAATTGATTGTAAAATGGTATAATATACCATGAAATACACAATATATAATTGTTTATTACATCTATTTCAAAAGGTCTTGTTGACTGTTGTTGAATGTATCAAATATTTTTGTTTTACTCAGCCCTTACCAGTTACCAGGCAGTATTACCAGTCCTTTTAACAAACCCTGGATATTGCAGACTGAACATAATTAGTTTAATCCAATCACATTCTCATTAATTAATGGTAGTAGATCGCAGAGGTCATGAAACTGCACACAGAGCAATTGTTGACGAGCACTCCCGATACGGGACTTAAAAGGTCTGATTAAGTTAAACACTTAACCCCCCTTAAATCATAAATCAATAGAAATCTTCAGAATGTAGAGGGGCATAAAGAAACCACCTAAATGCTAAATTGGGCCGGGGATCAACTTAATTAATCCGGAGCGTAGATTCATCCCGGTCCGCGGGCGTCCAAAGAAACGAGAGAGGCTGTTACCGGGAAAACTGAATTCTGCCGCATTCGTCAGTCACCATTGCACGTCGGCGATGACTCACGGCTTAGTCATTCGTTGGACAACCTGCTCTTGAAATTGCTCTTTGCGTGCGGATGGAATTTCCATAGCAACTGCCGGGTGAAGATGTTTACTTCAGAGTGCAATAGATTCATTCCGAGGCCCGGCTACTTCCGTTTAGTCTGGAGGTGCAGACCTTTATCATTGGTTTTGCGTAAGAAAGTGTCTGATCTGTGAGACTATCCAGACTGCACTGTCTACTGCACATCATACATAGCCTCTGTACATTAGTGGCTCTTGAAACAGTCAGAGACGGACAGAGCTAGGCTTGACTTGAGGCTTAGGTTTAGATTGATAATAATAATAATAACAATAATAGTTTGTTCTTATATAGCGCTTTTCAGGTCCGCATGCCCTCCCAAAACGCTTTACAGATATATATATTATTACACCAGTCATCGGATTCAGGCTTACCCGCACACAATGTATTCACCTTCTCCACTCCCTGGGGAGCATTCCAGCCAGGCGTCATTTTTACAAGCGCAAACATGCTAATCTAAACCACATTAGCTTTCGCATCCTATCGGGTACCCATTTAACACCTGGGTGGAGAGTGGCAAATGCAGATCAATCTCTTGCCAAAGGACATTAGTGCTGTGGCAGGACTTACTGTATACCGCAGACCTTGTGATCCACAGTCCAGTGACATATCCACGCGACCACGACACCTCTACAATTGTGTTACAGTGTCTATAGAGTCTGTTCCTGCAGACTACTACTCCCAGGGCCTTGCGCGAGGTGTGCGAAGTTTCAGGGAGATGTTTGTCGTTTCAATAGAGGGTGGTATTTGGACTGTCCTCTGTTAGGGTCTGGAATAAAATATGTATGAATTTGTCTCATTAATATGCAACATTTTGTGTGCAATAGACCATAAATGAAATGGAATGTCCTTCATTGTAACGCTTGTATCAAGCCCCCTAGGCATATCATGTACATCGTATGTGAGGTCCTGTAGGTGACATTGTAAACCTTAAAGGTATAAGACCAGTTTTGGAAACGCCCCACTCTCAAAAAATTAAATGGAAGCTCTTCTTAACAATAATGTGAAAGAATATGTTTTGACTAATACGTGATCATACAAATTTTGCCAAGAAACCGCCTACTAATTTATATATTTGGTAAATTATTAATCTATTTGGGCCTGATAGATTTAATGCACATGTCGCACATGTTTGCCTAGTCCAATGTACATCTTTCTGTGTACACTGTACAGTGCTTGTAACTTTACCAAGACTGGGCCAAATTTCTTATCATTTTGATGATTCCAGAACCTTGCAGTATACACCAATACTTTAATATATGCTAGATGTCTTGTAGGATCAACCTTTTCTGATCGATTCCAAAACGTTTCTTTCACAATGCAATCGCATATGACCATAACTGGTCTTTATCTTTAACCATGGTCCTATAACATCCATGCCTTAACATACATAAGGTTTACAATTTGATATGCAGCTTATAGAACATATTCTATTCAAATTATGATCAATGTAGAACTTATCTTTTCATCATCGTCATTTTGATCATATTTGTAATTTTCTTTTAAAACTTTTCTGCCTTTGGGGAAAATTCTCTTACTGACTGTTTTTCTTTTCTTGTTTTGTATTCCACATATTTTTGTTCACATCATTTAGTATATAATTTCCTCTCGCCGCTCAATTAAAATCACCCTTTCTTTTCCCTTTTCTCTCATAATTTATTATAACACAAGCTTCAATTCACCCATCCATTGTCATTTGTCACCATTAATATGTGCTACCCGTTCTCTCACGTCTCAGCCCCTTCCAAATCTCCCAGACAGGCAATATTTATGTTCAATCACTCAATCTTTCATCGCAAATATCACTTTCGAATTGCGCTTATGGTATTCCCATCCATTTCACTCCTTTTTCCCTTCCAAACTCCCTCATTAATTTTTCATCGCCTTATCAGTGTTACCCAGCAAATAGGAGTGATTTGAAAACAAAGAGGGGGGGGGGGGGGATGATGGTGAGCTAGTGGTGCGAGCTGGAGCTGCGTTGGAGCTGTTGTTATTTTCAACTGCGACGACGTACAACCCCCTTGTGCGATGTCACACCTTGGGGCGTTAAAGTTAAAGTTGACTTCTGGGCATGAATTGCATTTTGACAGAAATGGTCTTTAGCATTTCGAAAATGGTTGATTATTTAGCACTTAAATATTTGTATGGGCCTTCACTATGAGGATTGGAATCGTCAAAACTCAATTTTAATTCAACTTGATTCCACAAATGCAAGTCATATAAACATTACAATTTAATGTGGTAGGCCTATAAAGTGCTCACATTAACAATAATAAGTGGTATGGTGACAAATAGATTCATGTGTAAATATATTTAAATAACAAAAGAAAATGATAAGAAAATGAATCATTCTTGCTAGAAGTCACGTGCACTGCACACAGAAATGCTTATATGGGACTACACATACATGTTGCATGAATAATTAGTCCAATCACTCAAGCTATTGCTCGTCATTTTTTTAAATTTTTACATATGACGGGATTTGGAGAGACTTTTTTCTCTGATCTCTGAAATTCTTCCACACTCGCACAAAGAAAAAAAAAGAAATAGCTCACAAATTATTTTTTACCTCTTCCAGAACTAGACCTTCTCTTTATAAAAGTCGACGCTGGGTACATACTTGTTGGGACTTGCACTAACGTCATGTGTTCATAATTGAATGACCCAATGATATCATACCGAGCATACCGGCAATGTATGTTGACAGTTCATGCACGTCAAACTGTGTTGTGTGTCTATTACTCAATTTACAACGTAGACCGCAGAAGATGTATATGTAGATGTACATGTGCACATACTATAATTGTCACCATTTGATCTTGAGGTCTCAACTTCATGTTTTGTAAGTAAATACATTTGATTTTCTCTATACAATTGGAATCTTGGGGATTTTATTGTTTATTAATCCAGTTCTAGAGCTTCATATTTAAAACTTGAAATAATTCCTGTTGTAATTAAGAAAGATGTGGACGGAAATGGAAAAGGAAAGAGAAGTAGTGAACATGTAGGCCTACATGTACATAGGGAGCAAGAGAGAGAGAGAGAGAGAGAGAGAGAGAGAGAGAGAAAGAGAAGAAGAAGAAGAAGAAGAAGAAGAGAGAGAGAGAGAGAGACAGAAACAGAGAGAGAGAGAGAGAGAGAAAGAGAAGAAGAAGAGAGAGAGAGAGATAGAAGAGAGAGAGAGAGAGTAGGAGAGGGACAGAGTGAGAGATACCTCAGTCACACCAACAAAACCGACACCAAACTGACACCAGACCGACACCAGACCGACACCAGACAGACAATTACATTACCACAAATGGCCCAAAAATAGTTGGTTTGGAGTTGCATGGTGCAGTTTGACTGAGGTAAGTGAGATAGAGAGATAGATAGAGAGAGAGAGAGAGAAGCAAAAGAGTGTGAAACCAAAAAGACTGAGAGATTTATAGAGCCATACTTGTACATTGCACCATTGATGAGCTGGTGAACATCTAAATTTATTGATTGCATTACATGAATGCACTACAGCTAAGAGCGTATATTGAGGGATAACGAAATCCCTCTCGTGTATTTGAGCCTGCAAATGTGCTGAGTGCATTTTTAGACTTTCAGAAATTGAATTTGGAATAGTTGCCCCATCCTTGCAGTTGCTTACGGTACTCTCTCTGACTTGCTATCACGTACCCGCCCCATTGCAAACCCCATACTGTAACACAATATCTCTCTTTCATATTTGCCACCATGTGTAAAAGAAAAGTCAAAAAATTCATATGTTCATACGTAGTTTTTTTAAAAAAGAAAACAAAAATACATTAAGAGCTTTGAGACAGTGATTGCATTCATTAGATTTGCCTTTGATTGTATCCCTTTAAAATGTCAATTTTTTATATTTTCGCCCATCGTCTCCCCTCATTCTCATATTCTCTTCTCTCCTATTTCTCTTGCAGTCTACAATGTACATACTTGTAGCCCTCCTTCACATATTTTGTCTCTCTGTCTCTCTCTCTCTCTCTCTCTCTCCTCCATCTCTTTCTCTCTAGATTTTCATATAGTGTATGGTCATATTTATGCCCACATGTAATTAAAAGTATATTTCTCTGGTTCTAAAATGATCTCTAAACTGCAGCATTAAAAGAAAATGATAACTATACTTTTCTTAATAGCTAGTAACAATGTACATATTCTTTATATCTGTTTGTTCATGTGCTTCATTTCTCTCTTTTGGTTTTTATGTCTGTCTGTCTCTGTCTCCGTCTCTCTGTCTGTCTGTCTGTCTGGCTGGCTATTTCTTCCTCTTTTTCTTCTCCCCCCCCCTCTCCCCTCTCCCCCTCTCTGTGTATGTCTCTCTCTATTTCTCTCTCTCTCTCTCTCTCTCTCTACTTTTCTCTCTCAGTCTGTTAGACCCATTGCATTTGATAAACATTGGTGACTCATAGATCTTACACATGAATCCACGACTCACATACAAATGATCTGCAAGATTTTATTTGCAAATATAATTTCCGAGCTCCACCGTACCGTCGTTCCAATCAGAAAGCAATTTTTGGAATATTGAACCTGGTGCATTTGCATTCATCTTCTGATTTGAAACAAAGCTTTATTTGATTTGATAACCCCCATCTCGAGTCGAAACCACAAATTATTTGGAAGGCTTTTAACAATTACTTCATTTGATTTGATTCATTATGCATATTTCAATCTTGTATACATCTTGTATACAACACACATATATAAGAAACTCACAAATCAAAGCTGCAAGAACAACACATTAAAATTTTGTGTAACTTTTTACTTGATCTGATTATCAACCAAGACATGTACGTCTACAGTCTATATTGTAAATGTAATAGACTGTAAAAGTCCACTGCACACCATACAATCTGACTACGATCCATTAGGAAAGAATTTGGAATATCATTTCATATACATTCAGTGTATGTCAAACTTCTATAAAGTATAATATCAATGATCGAGGATATGGAAAGTCTTATATGATTGATAACATTGAAATTTCAAAGGAATTTCAAGCTAAATTGGCTCATAATTGTAGTGACATCAGACCAGTAATGCGACTGTTTACGATCGGAAGCCAATTCTGTTTTTTTCTCTGACTAGAAGGCCTGTATGCACTAATAAAAGGTTGTCATTATTTAGAACAATAAATTAGAAAGATGTTTGTTTAGACTTCCAAATCTAATACAATTGCTATTTCTCGAAAATCAGATCATTTTGTGTGTGCATGGTGGTGTGCTTAAGATGTCATGTTGGTGAAAGTCCTGTCTAATTAGAATGCGGAGTTACATTGTACACATGCATGTATGATTGACGACCATGCCTGAGTATACTGCAGTGCATGACTCCCAGTCTGGTCGAAACCTCTGACAGACATACAGTGTATGCAGTATTTCAGTGGGGGGTATCCTTGTTTTATTTGCCCCAGTATGGAGCCTTGAACACGTACAGTCTGTATACAGTACATTTTTGTAGTTGTACATTTACGAGGGGCGCAGGCAAAATAACGAGTGTCCAATGTTGTGAAGAAACCCTTTTTTATGCCTGACTGAAAGCAATTGGACTGTGATGGAACTATTCTATGTGTTAGAGAAGGTTAAGCCTGTCTGCACTACTTGCGCCCTCTATATAGCCAATAGTAGTGACTGTTGATACCCCATGGTCCCCTATTTCTTATGTTAATTGAGAGCTGAGTTGATGAGATAACCATCTGTCAGTGCCCAGCAGGGAGGTCCAATCCCTCCTGGCCAAACTTGTCCAAACAGGCTTTAAAGCATTGTTACTTGTGTTTTCTTATTCTGCATAAAAAAGCATTATTGCAATGACAATTTAAAATTCATCAAATTAATTTTATCCTTTTTTCTGTCTTCTCTCTTTGTCTTTCAGCGATCGAGAAGATCCAGAAGGTCCGCCGGAGTCTGAAGCGGTCATCCAGGCGAGTTAAGAGCGCCCTCATGACGCGAGAGGACTCGACAATAACAGAGGTAGCCATGGAAACCGAAGACATGAACCACACCGCGCCTCTGGCCACCCTAGCAACCACCCCTATCGAGGAGGACATCATATTTGAGAGCAGGGGGCAGAAGAAACGAGGGGGCACCTTCCCCCGCATGGCCCACTTCGACCTCCCGGAGGACACCCCTCCGGGATCGCAGAATGGGACGCTGAAGGCCAACGGGACGCATCGGCCTCAGCGCCAGAATGGAAGCCTCAAGGGACCTTGGAACCGGAAGAACAGAGGTAAAGGGGTTCCTGTAGTGAAAGAGGACACTGCCAAGGTTCTGGAGATGTACCTCAAAAGGAGAAGCAAGAGTCTCAACGATGCGGTTCTCACCAGGGAATATTTTGCTCAGGAGAAGAAGAAGCGGGGGAGGTCCGCAAGGAACAATACAGTGTCGATCTGTTCGACGCTCAGTACGGACTCCACAGCCAGTGAGGTCCACGTTCAAGCCACAGTGACTGTGCAAACAACATCGGATGCAGCGGATAGGACAGTGTTTTCAAGAGCAAGCGTGACGCAGCAGAGTTTCCATGAAGCAATGAAGTGTTCGATTATGGAGGAAGGTTCAGCCATGGAGCAAAGTGCGGACGATGAACTGTCGTCATCCGATGAGCAGTCACCAAGGTCACGTTCGGCGCCCTCTACGTTACGAATGCAAGTCAACAGAGAAAACAAGGAAGGGATGGACACGCTCAAGCTAAAAGACAAGGAAAACGGGACTGCCACTCTCACGAGAGACGGCTACAAGCATGATAGTAAGAAGGAACCGAGACGTAAGCGTAGTTTCTTAGACAAAGCCAAAAATATTATGAGATCACCAAGTACTTCTCGTAAAATTATCAGGACACCCAGTGCTGTGCAAAGACAAGAGGAAAACGAGAAAGAGAGACTTAAGGAAGAAAAAGAAAAGGAGAAAGAGAGACTAAGGGAGGAAAAAGAAAGGGAAAAGGAAAAACAGAGGAGAGAGAAAGAGGAAAAAGAACTGCTAGATAAGAAATTGAAGGAATATAAGGAAAGGGAAAAGGAGAAATTGAAAGAAATGGAAAGGAGGAGGAAGGAAGAAAAAGAAAGGGAAAAAGAATGGGAGAAGGAAAGGGAAAGGTTGAAGAAGGAAAGGGAGAAGAAGGAAAAGGAAGAAATGGAGAGGTCACATACGAGGCATCATGCCAGAACTGTAGTCCATTCAGAAATGAAAAAGACTGGCTTCACTGCTAGGCTCAAGGAATCCTTTAGACGGTCATCGCGAGACCGTCATCATCATAATCACCATCGCACCAAAGACCACATACCCTCCAAACCTCCAGAACTCCCTCCACGACCTCCCGAACTCCAGCAACCCAAAGACGTAAAACCCAAACGATGGCCCAGCTTCCAATTCAAGCGCAAGTCGCGGAAAAGCGTGTCGACACCCACGGACGAAAGCGGGACGGGTGCAACGACTCCTTCGGACACTGCCTCTATGGACTTTGAATACTTTGCATCACGTGTGGACCACACACGCTCGCTCAACGACGCTGAGCGGAGGAGACTGACAATCGAAATGCGTCAAGCGAGGCGGGAAAACTCAGGAAATGCCAGTGATTCTCAGGTATTGGACCGTGTCGCTGGAGCGCATCCGCCGCTCTCGGAAGCCACGTCCCACGATTCCTTCGGGTCGTTCGCATCGTCGGAGGGATCGGAGAGACCGGAGAGGCCTCGAACCTTGGCGTTCAGACGGACTAGAGCTGAAAGAGCACAGAGAGGATTAAATAGTAAGTTCAGAACTAGTCAAGCATTTCCTAAAAATAAATGCTGTACTCGGGCAGTCAAATCCATGATATGTCATCTTTTGAGAGCCAGAGGGGTGTTGATGTAGATGCAACTCAACTTTTATTAGTTAAAACCAAGGATGAGATTCCTGCGCCGATCTGCAGAACAAAAAATGGAAATCTGACCAATGTTATAGAGTCTCTTTAAGCAAGATAACAAATATTTCTCAAATTAAGATTTTTTAAATGCAAGGAAAACGTGCTCTTTTACGTAAATATATTCTAAAATTGTCTGCAAAAAGTGTAGCAAAAACAGATGATAAACCATGATGACTATATCTCCCTCTAATTTTTGACAAATTTTAGATAACAGTCGTTTCCTCATCAGGCTCTTGTGAAAGGAAATAACTATTATTATTCTTGTTCTCATGATCATAATAGATGTGATCAGACTAGATAGCACCACGCCAGGTCACGTGAGGAGAGACGTGGATACTTCCTTCCCCGTGCTCCCGGCAGCGTTGCTAGCGGACGATCTTGTGAGGGACGGAGGAACCGACAGTGGAGCTAACGGAGGTGGAGAAGGAGCAGACCGAAACGTGACAGACTCGTGGACGGAGAGCGGAGGTTAGTATGGGGTTCAAATTTTGAGAAACAACAACAAAGGACGATGAGAGATAATGCAGGAGCATTGAGTGATTGCTCAAATTGACTTGAAGAATTTTCCATAGCATGGTCAAACACAAGCACCAATTAAACCCAATTACCTAACAATGCCGAAAACTACCTGTATCTTTGTCTTTTCATCCATCATATAGCTCCGTTTTTGATTATTCATCCCCAATAAAAATGTTATTTTATAATATCTTATCTCAAAATGAATGATCAGTTTTGTAATGATGAAAGACAACCTCCCCCCCACAAAAAAAAAGAAAGAAAGAAAGAAGACCCTTTGAATTTGATTTAGAATTGATGAGATTTTTTTTTTTTGCTAAATATATTACTCATTGCGGATGTAGTATCGAACGTCGGTCTGCCCGTAGAGTATAAAACATGCTTGCTTACATTATAATTTATCACCTGACGAAGTGTTGCAGCGGTGCACGAAACGTCGTGATCTTTTAGATCCCTTGTTGACCATACATTGCGAGACAAACAAATATCATATACAGTAGGCTTGCGGGTGCACCATGTGAGAGAGAGAGAGAGAGAGAGGATTGAGGAGTCCTGAAAAGGACTCTGACTCTGTAATCTTTCTTGGGGGTGTGTAATCCTGAAAAGGACTGTTTGTTATCTTTCTTAGCTTAAAGTTCTAAGGAGAACTATAGCGCTTGGAGAGGATGAGTGGCTCGACGTTTCGAACAGGTTGACTATCCGTCGTCAGGAGAAACAAATATCACTAGCGATATTATTTTCGATATCTTTTCTTTTCTTTGCTATTTGTAGATGGCAGTGACATTCCATTTGAGCAACGTAACCAGGCAGAGCGGGAGGAATACTTCAAGCGTATCGCTGACCGGCTTGCCATGATTGGAGATCAGGCGCTGGAGGACTACGAGTTCAATGACGGTGCCGCGGGTGCTGCCAGAACCCAGCAGAGGCCGGTCCAGAGCACTTGCACCGCCGAAACATACGCTTCGTGTTCTGTGTCTGCGGGAGCTACAGCGGCACCGGGTATCAGCCACAGTAAGTACAGTCAAACCTGTCTATAGCAACCGCCCAGGGGAAACACAAACAGTGGTCTTTGTAGACAGGTTCCTTTAGTACATGTTTCAATGAGAAACCATTTTCAAGGGAAACAAAAAATGTAGTCTTTATAGACAGGTGGTCTTTGTAGACAGGTTCCTTTAGAACATGTTTCAATGAGAAACCATTTTCAAGGGAAACTAAAAATGTGGTCTTTATCTATAGACAGGTGGTCTTTGTAGACAGGTGGTCACTAAAGCAGGTTTGACTATATTTTATGTTTGACTACAATCGTATCAGTGTTTTACATGTTAACATCGGTCACTAAAATTTGATGAATTCTATAGACAAAGACTTTCACAAAGACTAAGATCGACTTTAAGTTGGAATTAAATATGGAAGGCCATTCGCGCCACTGGTTGCTCTCACCATTGGTCTCTCAATTATGATCTTCAGATAATATCTATTTCTATAATAATGAATTATCAACAAATGTAAATTCTGTAGATTTGTGACCACGATTTCTACGTCCCTTGAGAAACTAATGCCAGGAATAGTTAAAGGAACTAGTGGCATGAATGGCCTGTCATAGTTAAGTCCAACTTAAAGTCGATATTAGCCTTAGTGAAACAGTCCCCTGGACCAGATTTTTGATGTGGTAAGGCTAAGTATACTATTGAATAAAAAGAAGAGATATCATTTATAAACACCTTGTCCACTCTTATTGCATTGCCATATGATGCTGGGAAACTATGAAAGGAAAAGAAACATTGGACTTCTTAAATTCTCAAGATCTTAATAATACAATAAATACAGCGCCATCGACCTAGTAAACTATTCTGAGGCGCAATTCTGAGTTGAAAATAAGTGCTTTCCCCACAAATTAGTTATTTGCAATTTTTTGATGTAGTGTCTATTCATGTATATTCCTTTCAGATACGTGATGTTTTATGATGACAGATTTACCAAGAAGTCAATACAACTGTTGCCAATTTGAAGAAAAAAACATGATCAAATTATTTAAAGATGAAGTTGAGTTCTGGTCATGCGATTGCATTGTGAAAGAAACGGTGTGAAATCGACCAGAAAAGGTTGATCATCTAGCATATAAGAATTTGTGTGTTTTGCAAGGTTCTGGAATCAACAAAATGATAAGAAATTTGGCCAAGTCTTGGTAAAGTTACAAACACTGTACACAGAAAGATGTATATGGGACTACACGAACACGTGGCGTAAAAAACCTACCCCCCGAGTTTTACGAGTTACATGACATATTTAGAATATAAAGGCATTTAAAGAGCCATGCTTTTCAGGGAACATGTCTTATCTGATGTTCTTCCACACTTGCATAATAAGAATGATAACGCTCACAAATTATTTTTCACCTCTTCCCAGAACTCAACCTTCTCTTTAAACAAATAAGATCGATTGATTGATCTGTATTGAAAAAGAAGTCAGAAAAAATCTTGGAATCAGCGGGACTTGAACCTGCATCTACTGCTTGCCGGGCAGCGACTCTACCGCCAGGCCATAATTGGTCCATGGCATAGTCACGATGAACTAGAACAAATACCCAAGCCCTCCTAATTCATTCTGACTTATTAATATTCATTAGTCTGCCATAGGACAATAACTTAATAAACGTAATGCTTCCTAGGAGAAATTTCAATTGTTTAAATTTAGCCGTTATAAAAATGCCCATCCTATCAACTACTCACTGTTCTCTTCTCTTTGCTCGTAGATCATGCAGCTGAGTATAGGGAGATAGGCCAACGGATACAGACCGATGTAGATGGTATGCAACTGGTAAGAAAACACTATTGATTACATTTAATAATGATAATAATATTTAGCTTTTATATGGCGCTTAATAAAGATGTCTCTAAGCGCTTTACAAATATACTATAACCCCGGTCTTTGGATTCAGTGCTTCCCGCACACATTGTGTGCACAATTTCCACTCCCTGGGGAGCATTCTAGCCAGGCGTTACTCGACGCTCAAAAACTGTTTGGCCAACAATGACGGTCGCATCCTACCGGGTACACATTTAACACCTGGGTGGAGAGTAGCAAGTGCTGATTAATATCTTGCCAAAGGATATTAGTGCCGTGTGAAAAAGCGATTTACCTCTGGAAAGCTCCAAATTAGCTCTGGAAATCTCTGAAAGGAATTTCACTTGTTCTGTGGACAGCAAAACAAAAAATAAAATAATAAAAAGAATGAAGCACTGAGGGAGGGAGGAAGAGCCCACATTGAACAATACTATAGATTGCAGAAGTGAACTTCATGATGATATCAATTTTTGATTGATAATTATGAAATGAAATTAAATGATCGGGACCTTTAAGAGATAAAATAAGATAAAATACCATCATACATGCCATCATCTCCCATTGTTAATTATGATAATGAGGATGGTGAAATAGAATCAGGAAAGATAGCCAGTTAGCCATATTATAAAAAAATGATGAATGAAAGAAAACACTTCACTAAAATACTTGGCACACAATATTCAATACCCCCTGCCATCCATAAAGCTTGAAGAAACAATACTCCAGTTTCTAAGATGAATGGCTATTAATAGTTACCTTCCTAATGCCTCAGTCACACCTTTGCGTATTTGGGTTGCGTATTGCTGCGTATTTAAGGCAAGCAGTTTTAACATTTATTCCTATTTCTTGATGTCAAGAATTGAATTCTTGATATCAAGAATTACCATTGCTTTACAACAGAAAATCATTTCTTGATATCAAGAAATAGGAATAGATGTTAAAATGGCTTGCCATAAATACACAGCAATACGCAACCCATATACGCAAAGGTGTGACTGAGGCATAAGGTACATGTAATTTGATATCACTTCCTGACCTATTTTTGCCGTGCAAAGTGACCATCTACCTTGGAGGCAGTAGGAACCACTTTTTTCAGTTTTGTTATCGTAGAAGATGAAGCCTTCAGGCAATGGCCTTGTTACAGTGTCTCTAGTCTTCAAAACCAGACTGCTTATATTTTAATTGATCAAGGATTTCATCCCTTATATGTACACGTACATGATGTTCTGATGATAACGAACACTATTTGTACAAAAATATAAAAACAACAATAATTTAGTATTTCTGGGTTGATTCTCATTAAAACCTTCTCATGAAAATATGTGCCGGTTCATATTGTAAGAACTTGTCAGAAATCATTATGAGACAATAATCAGCAACCATAGAAGTATTTGAACACATGTGAATGCCTCTTGTGAATGAAATAGTAATTTGCAGACTGTTTAAAAGGATGCTGCCAAAATTCCAGATCTTGAGCACCTTTTCATAAATCTTTTACTCAATAATAAATTGAAAGTTACTGACTGGCTGTGAGCGCATATGTCATAGATCCCTGGTAGTTCTGGTCATGCGATCGCATTGTGAAAGAAACGTTGTGGAATCGATCAGAAAAGGTTGATCATCTAGCATATAAATATTGGTGTGTACTGCAAGGTTCTGGAATCATCAAAATGATAAGAAATTTGGCCCAGTTCTGTTCACAGAAAGATGTATATGGGACTACGCAATATCTATCCAGGCCGGATCGGGTATCAGTCAAAAAATATTCTTTCACATGATTGGTAATAAGAGCTTCCATTTCATTTTTTGAGAGGGGGGCATTTCCAAAACTGGTCTATACCTTTAAAACAGCATTAAGTTCTTTAGAAAATGTTCTCATTTGAAATTGTCTGTTTTTTATCCACCCTTCTGTTGCTATAGAGACGTAGAAGCCAAGCCTACTTCCCCGCCGGCATGGTCATGGGTGTCATCATGAACGACACCTACCAGTCATTCTGCAGCGCCATGCAATCCATCGTCGGCCAAGACGTCGGGATGGAGCAGCTCGCCATCGTCTTCAAGTTCACCAAGGTTGCCGTCAGGGCCGCCAACTCCATGGGGAAACACGCTAGCAGCATCAAGGATAACAGCGTCCGGTTCATCAGCGATCGCTTCGCCGGCTGGCTCGACAGCCAAGGAGGATGGGTAGGTCAGGGGTCATGACCCTTTTTTCGCAAAACATTGGGAACTTGATTTTGAAGCCTTCTTCCTAAGTCACAGTGCCACACTGACTTCAAATGGACATCGTGAAGGATTGCAAATTGAAGAAGAAAAACAAATTGAGCTGGCAATGCATGTGCAAACGTCAGGTGTCATAGCCTGTGTTTGTTTAATAGTTTATAGGCGTTGAAAAAAAAGATTTTGTATTGCTCTTTGGTACTGACCCCAAAATCTTGAAATCTACGGTTGGCTTTAAAACAAAACAAAATTACTGTTTTTTTTAAAGCAAGTATTTGATGAATAAAATAATATGTATTGAAGCATTTAAAACTGAGAAATATCAGCCTAAAGAGGGAGGGGGAAAAAAAGATTTCCAACCAACCGACCCATGTTTTGGCATCTAAAGAGCAATACAACATCTTTTCTTTTTAGGCCTTATCGTGAAAACAGCAACTCACCAATATATCTTTGTACCTCGCATGAGCAAAATTTTTGGCTTAATACAGTGTTTTTGATATTGTCATCTGATAAGAAGTGTATCATCTGACTTCACAGTAGTTTGGGTAATTTTTCTGTGCCATTAAATGAAAGCAAATCAAAGCTCTTAACTTTGGCATGGTGTGATGCAGTGGCCACCTCGAGGGTCATAGTTCCAATAAGTCCCTCCCATTACAGTATATTGTCTGTCTGGAGCCAGACTCTGAATGAATTTCTCCTAACAATCTTCAAACAAGCTACTTGTGTGTCAAAATGTCCCATTTTGTTTCATGTACTCTCTGTAACTTTGCATTTTATAACAGCCGAAGGTTGAAGAGCAGAACAAGACCCCAGAAACAGATGTTTGAAACAATGTCTCCTGGTAAAAAAAAAAAAAGGCATTTCAGATTTTCTCTTGCTGCCGACTTGACAGCTTTTCTTTGTAGTCATCTGGCTTCTTCTGGTTCTGCTGCTACTAACCATGGGTTTCAATTAACTTATGAGTCCAGGGGGGGGGGGGGGTTCACAAAACTTGTCATCAGTGACAAATGACAGTATTTGTTATAAGCTACTGAAATCCTTGCTTCTGATTGGTTATCAGCAAATTTATCACTAATTTTTGTCATTTGTCCTTGATAAAAGGCTTTGTGAAACATCCCCAGGTGGGGAGGGGAGTAGGGGGTGGGAGGGGGGGGGGGGGGGGGGGTATGCCTTCTAATCCAACTCCTTATATATGACCCCAAACAGTGTTTAAGTTCACATGTACTCTGTACTTCCTTCCTTCATCACTGTTTTACCTTACAAATTGGTGGTTTTTAAAACTGGTGATTAATACCTACTAAATACAATTTTGAATAATATTAAAGGTACACTGTTTGAATAATAATGATAATAATAGCTGCCTATATATCGTTCATATATCCATCCTTATGGATGCTCAAGGTACCTACAGAGTACTAATATTACCATGGCTTTTAGCCCAGTTGCCCTAACAGGGTGAAGGCATTCAGGAAATAACAACCTACCAGGTACTCTTTTCTCCACCTGGGTGGAGAGTGGCAAATGCAGAGTGATGTCTTGGCAAAGGACATTAGTGTCATGGCGGGACTTGAACCGCGGACCTTGTGATCCACAGTCTGTTGGAATATCCTCTAGACCATTAAAAAGGCATGACAGGGATTTATAAAAGGTGCTGTCGGAGGAGATTTCAGGGGGGTGTTTCACAAAGATCCCAAGTCGAACTTAACTCTAAGTTGGACTTAATTATTATAGAGAGCCATTTGTAGCCTTATAATGAAATATATTCAAAAGTTAAAATTCAAATATTTTAGACTTTTAATAAATTCCTCATCAAGAACATGAAATCCCCTTGATAATAGAAAATATGAATCAATATTTTATGCCTTTTAAAATAACTTTTACAAAATATTTTCATAGATGCTAACGGCTTTCCATAATTTTAAAGTCCAACTTAGAGATAAGTTCAACTTAGGATCTTTGTGAAATACCCCCCTTTTGAGGATTGACACCCACTCATAAGCGTGCTACTAACTTTCACCCTCTAGAGTTCTGTGACGTGTACGCAGCAATGATTTCATGAATTAACTGGATATTAATAGGGGATCCCCCAACTCATAGATACATTTACATTTCTATCCATCATAATCTTGTAGATAGCCTTTTATAAATAGACTCATCTTCTAACTTACCTATTCCTAGAAATATACTCATGTTATTCATGTTATCTTATTTGTTCGACCATACATGCAAGTGATAATTCTGTGGGGACAAGATGTTTGCTCTTGGGTGTTTTTAGACCAAATAATATTGAATACGAATAAGTCCATTTATATATCGCAGCTACTATATGAGATCTACTGTAAATCGGCTGTAGCTGAGCCGCCATAATAAGTTGCTGAAACATTCAAGGAATTTTCTTCCCAACGGATACCCATTTACAAGTGCACAACTCTGCAAGTTTGCACACAGATCAGTTTGTGGTGGCACAATTTTTGTCAGTTTGTTTTCTTGGCCTCTATTTTCCAGAACAGGCACATTTGATACATGGTGTGTGTTTACACCTACTTTGCACACATTTCAATGTCTAACAGGACTACAGGTATTTTCCACTGAGTCCATATTAGAATTTTCCTGACAAAGTCATTGGCCGACTTCAAGAACTTGGTGAAAATGTATTTTTCTGTGGTCCATCGATCTTGATGTTGTCTGAGATTCTAACTCCCTGTCTGTATTGTCTTCGATATAATTTTTTCAATGTCTAACAGGACTACAGGTATTTTTCACTGAGTCCAGATTAGAATTATCATGACAAAGTCATTGGCCGACTTCAAGAACTTGGTGAAAATGTATTTTTCTGTGGTCCATCAATCTTGATGTTGCCTTCGATATAATTTTTTTGTTAGCTAGTTCTTTTGCAGAGGGGTGTACAAAACATCGAGTAACATTTGCACTCCTTGCGAAATATAATGCAGATCTGCTTTACAAAATCATTAGAGATTTATGGGGACATTTTTGCCACTTTGTCGTTCTATAAACAAACTAGAACAATACAACACTGCACTACTTGTAGCTACTTGCTCCCTCTATATAGAAAACAGTGTCTAAGCGGTGCCCGTTGGTCCCCCATGATCCTCTTTTTCTTATGTTAATTGAGAGCTGAGTTGTTGAGATAACCACCTGTCATTGACCATGCTGGGAGGTCTAATCCCTCCTGGTCAAACTAGTGCAGACTGGCTTTAAAACTGCTTCTACATAATGTACATGATATTAATGAGCTGTTTTTTCTTCTCTTTTTTGTTTTGCTCTCCAGGGCTCTGTTGTTACGAGCGATGATTCCGATTCGCTGCACGAAGAGTCAGAGATAGACTGAAGGTCAGACAGCAAAAGAAGATCACAAGAAGGAGAGGAAAGAGAAGGAAGAAGGAGAGGAAAGAGAAGGAAGAAGGACAAGAAAGAAAAGGAAGAAGGAGAAAGAAGGAAGAGCAAAGGTTATAATGCATACAGTATTGAATGCTGCAAGATCCAATTCATCAGCGTACATATACATTCCCAAGCTGCGACAAGCAAATGATGGCGCTTTCCTGATACAGCGACAGTTTCTGTGTGTGTCATCCACTGCCTCTGCTATGAGCAATGAGGGCAGCAGACCCGAACTCAAATTGAGCTCGGTACCCCCCTTTTAACTTTTAATCTGTTCGTGAGCTGTTTTTATTCTTCTGATTAACCATACAAAATTATTACAGGGGAGGGTAACAATACTAATGCATAAAGTAATCATTTGTTGGTATAGGAAAAATGAAATAGTTCTTTGTTTGAAGTCCATTGCATAATTTTCTTTTCTTTTAGGGAATACCAAAGCTAAATGAATATACACTGTATATGAGGTTGTTAAAAACCTACATATGATCTCATATATGTTTCTCCTCTCATTTGCTTCACATTAATTATTAATTAATTGTTTAAGAAAACCTTTTATATTTGGGTAGGTTGGTATTATCAGTGTTGTACCACTCCAACTTCAATCAAAAAGATCTAACAAATTATTTTATAGGCCTTTCAAAATTGTGCGTGGTTTCTTTCAAATGAAACGAAATAATGTTGTTTCTTATCACTTCTGTGGCGGTCATTATTGAAGTATGTTTGATGCTGTATTTCATAAATGAGATACATATATAGAGATAAATAGAAAATTACTGATTGTACACAAATGCTATTGTTTTAAATAGTAAACACATATCACTGTTTTAATGTGAAACCAATAAACCCACCAATAACCATCCCTTAGTCCACAATGTCGTAGACGAGTGGATATGTCACCGGACTGTGGATCACAAGGTCCGCGGTTCAAGTCCCACCATGACACTAATGTCCTTTGGCAAGACATTGATCTACATTTGCCACTCTCCACCCAGGTGTTAAATGGGTACCCGGTAGGATTCGAAAGCTAATGTGCTTAGATTAGCAAGTGTGCGCTTGTAAAAAATGATGCACTGGCTGGAATGCTCCCCAGGGAGTGGAGAATGTGCATACATTGTGTGCGGGTAAGCCTGAATCCGATGACCGGGGTAATAATATGATTGCAGGGCCCTCAGGGAGAACAGTATGAATACTGATGAGGCTACCCTGGGTAAACAAGACATATTATTATTATTATTAATGTCTCTTTACCTTTCCCACCCTCGCAAACTCTCTTACATTTTAACTAAGTGCTGTCTTAATACTGCACCACTGTGCTAGGTTTTTATATTTATTTTGTATTTCTGAATTTTGTACTTCAAATCATCATTTCGTCTTTTAAGAAGGCCTTTTGAATGCCTCTAAGGTAACGGCTATGCTGCATATGATCATGAGTTGAAAGGGTTGACTTTTCATTTGATGGCCTTGTATTTTCATTTTTATAACTTCTTTGTTTTTAAAGTTTTTAGGCTATTGGTCAGGTAATGAAAAAAGAGAGAGCATTTTGGTCGGTTTTGTTCAAGTTCTGTAGCGTGATACTATCTAGAGGTTTTCATTCTTACAGTAGGGAAAAGGAACTGGAAAGGGCTTTGAATTCAGTGAACATTTGAGAGCAGTCGGAAATTATTTGTTTATCATCTTTTTTTACCTTATTCGAAGTCAGAGAAAGTTACATTTAAGCCCGTTGAGTAATGAATCCATGCCATGTAACGATTTCTGCATTTACGGTACTTGGCTTATCGTTAACATTTTATTGACTTTGAAAAATATTTCTCGACAATTCTGGTAATTGTTGGGTAATCTTTACATGCACTTGGCATTATTCTCTGTGAGAATTCCAGTTCAACTGGGAAATTGCATCGTAAATCATTCTCATGATGAACTTATATCAATTGTTTGCAAATGATTTGATGGCATTTGTCTTTCTTTTATGTGTAATACTTAAAGATTGTGTCTGTTTTTTGGCATGGAAAGTGATACACCATCACAAATGATGTTTTAAAAAAGGTTTACAAGATTGCGTGAGGTATTTTATGTATGTTTTTAGATCATTCCACTTTTAATACATAATATTGATTATTAACACAGTCGCAACTGTTGTCGAAAAATCAACCGAAGGCAATTTGAATAGCCTTGTACGTCACCTTTGGATACAGTCAAAGCTGTCTATAGCGACCGCCCAAGGGAAACACAAAAAGTGGTCCTGGTAGACAGGTTCCTTTAGTACATGTTTCAATGAGAAACCATTAACAAGGGAAACAAAAACTGTGGTCTTTGTAGACAGGTGGTCACTAAAGCGGGTTTGACTGCAAACCGTATGTGAACATTGTAATGGCATAATTTCTATGGGACTTACATGTACAATGTATAGGGTATTGAAATTGCCATCGAGTTGATGTTTCAAAAGTAGTTGCGATTGTGTTTGAAGAAAATGAAGGAAAGAAAAGATGTGACAACAATAGTGAGTAGATCCCATTTGGACAAACTGCAATGGATTTGGACGTGTGTGAATTCTGTGTAATAACATATTGCTATACTTGTCATGTGTGGTGTATGTTTAACTTAGTTTTTATTTTCATTGCTTTCTTTTTACCTCAAAATTTTGTTAAGAACTGTAGGCTGAGTACGACAGTGTTTTTCGCATGAATGAGTTTAGCAAACATTGTATTGTGCATTGCATTATTTGTGCTATGTAAAATTATGTGATTGAAATTCACCTTGCAAAATTGGTAAATCTTTATTTAATCTACTCCAATAATTTTGCACAAAAGTTTGATCTATCAGCATTTGAGTATTACTTTTGTTCTGTTTGTTCTTTATTCTTGTGTAACATCTGATATCAATCCTGTCTCATTTTCAAAAGAATTTATTTGTAACTTTTTGTATTTTTTTCAATTTTTAAAATATTATTAATGAATATTCATTTTTTTAAATACATATCTATATTCAAGTCAACTGAATATTCTGTATTACACTTTCAAGTTGATATATGTATCCTCTCCTATTTGATATGAAATTTCAGCAAAAATTAATATTCACAAATCTGAATATATGAATCTTCATTTCTCTTGAATGTGGATATAAACATACATGTCTTTGAATTGATATTCAATTCTGTTTATTTCAAGTCCATCAAAGCAGCAAACCTCAAAACATTTTTTGATCACCTCACTCTTAGATTTCAGTATTTCATTGTCTTATTTTTTGAGATTGAGAAATTCAACTTATTCACTTAGATGTACTCAAAACAGTATTCACATTTATCACTTCGGTATTCAACAAGTCTTGCAAATGAAATATTTGCTGTAACTAAAAAGAAAAGGGAGAAATTCTTTACTAGATCTAAGGTCACTGTGTTCATGTAAAATGGGTGGAAGCATACTGTATTCGAACATACTGTACTGTTTTAGATGATATTTTGGGTGAAAATTAACCTTTACAAATTGGTACTTCATGAACAGTCACTCATTGTTTCTCACTGGATAATTATCACTTATTTCTGAAACGTATGCATTCAGTCTGTCGACACGTATTGTAGAACAAGAAAAAGAAGAAGTCATATTTTTTTCATTCATTGAAGTAATCTGCTAAGTAGTTTTGAGAATCTGCCTATTTCAGCCAGAGGGTTCTTCTATTGCTCTTGTTAACAGTACGTTGCCATCTTGAAATCCCTCTCCCTTTCTTTACCTCAATTCTCTCACTCTCTCTCTCTCCGTCACCTTCTCTCTTTCTCGTCTCCGTATTCTCCTGGCACGTCTACATATGACACAGTAAATCGCATCATATGAACAAACCTTTAAACATATCAATGTGTTTGCATTCATATTGTCATTAACAAATAATGTCACATTTGACACATGTCCGGCTATTGCTTAAACTCAATTATTTTTTCCATTTGAAAGTCATTAATGTTTTTATAATATATAAATCATGTAGTGCAAAGTTGGTGTTTGTAAATATTGTACAAGTGTAATAATTTATGACAGCAATTGTTTTCTGTGTATATGTACAAAGTCAGAAGTATAAGCTTTCATGTCATTTCCAATGGTCTACCATTTGTACCTAGAAACAGGACAAGTTATCAAACAAATTATGATTGATGATGATTCGTTTCTTTTTCTTGAAATAATTCTAGAGTACTTATGATCATAAAGTCACTAGTATTTATTCCTATACTTGATGAAAAAAAGAGAAATACAGAATAGGTAATTTTGTAGTAGATAATTATCAAAGTAAAGTTATTTGAAATTTCATGAAATTTAGTTTATTTTGTTCATTTGTTTACAGAGTTACAGAGTTCATGAAAGGAAGTGCAGTGAGGTGAATATTGAGATTTGGTTGATGGTTATAGACTTGCTTGTTTGAATGGATTGGTGAATTGGTTGAACACTACTAGAAGAGTTGATGAATTTGTTAAATTAGTTTAATAGTTGAGTGATTGGTTCAGTGATTGGTTGAATGGTTGATTTGTCAGAAAACATTTGGCAACAGGCTATTTTTTTAAATGAATATTTGATTGGTAATTTATCTGATGTATTGAGTGATTACATAAATGGTTGATTGGTTGGACAGTATGTGAGTTGATAATTTTGTCTATTAGTTATATAATTGAGCAATCGGTTCAGTGATTGGTTTAATGTTTGATTTTTCAACCGTTTGGAAAAATATTTATTTTGTATATGATTAGTTGATTGGTGATTTATTTCAATGGGAGAACCACCAGAAATTGGTTAGTTGATTAATTAAAAGTGAGGGTGGGGGGCTCGAGCCTGACATTAAGGCTTCTAAATAAGCACATTTCATTTTTGCCTGACTGTAAATTTGGGGATTTGTAATTTTCGAACAAACGCATAAAATAGTATAATTTACAAAAAAAGGAACAAAAATCTCGGAAAAATCATATCATGTCAGCAATATATGTAAATCACTGGTATCGAATTAGAAATAAACCATGTTTGGATTTTTTTTGGGGGGCAACTGAACCCCCCGATTGTACAGAGGCTCTTGTCTGGGGGTTAGAAATGCGTTTCCACCCCCCCCCCCAACTTTTGGCGCCTATGGACAGGCGTATATGGTCAGTTGGGGGTAGGTGCACTTGATCAGCGGTCTGCGTGTGCTTATAACTAGACTATCTAGATAATTGCGTAGAGGTCTAAACATATTTGAGCTAGCTGACGGTACATTGTCAGTATACACACCGTGCACCTAAAGCCTACAGAAAAAAAAATCATATCTTTGGTGTTTTCGAGATGATAAGCGAGGTTTTAAGGTAAGGTTTGTTTTGTTTTTTACTTTGCCGACAAGAGCAGTAGATCTATATAGGTCTAGATCTATAATATCACATTAATATTCAGAGCTGTCAACCCTCCTCCCGCATTTGGAGGGAGTCTCAAGCCTCGATCCGCCACCAGCTCGGAGACTCCCGCCACCAGCTCGGAGACTCCCGCCACCACGCCCTTCCTCCGATCCCGCTCTCCCGCTTCGATGTCATGACTGATGTTGAATGTTGACTTTACTTTGACTTGTGGGCGGGAGCTTTGTCTTATAATATATGCTCGGGTCTTCAGGTTTTTCAAAAAAAATTCGGTTAATTTTTAAAGCTTTCTGATAATACCCGAAAAATTGAGCATGGGAAAAGCGAACCTAGATGATAGATGTAGAACTATAGGCCTACATGTAGATCTAGCTATTGCAACATGAGTGTGGTTCATGCATGCGCATGCAAAGTTCAGCATGCCGCGGCCGCGCCAGGTCGCTCCAAGGAACGCAGTCTAGTAATTTCCTTGGTGGTTAAAGGTAAAGACCGGTATTGGAAACGCCCCAATTTCAAAAAATGAAATGGAAGCTCTAGCTTTACCAATCATGTGAAAGAATATGTTTTGAATAATACATGATGATCAAAATTCGGCACTTGTTCAGTAAGGTATCCAATATATGACCCGTAACTCCGGCGTGGAGATACCCTACTAAAACATACCCAAAATGAAGTAAATATTCATTAAATGTCCAAATAAAGATCATGAGTTAAAAGTTGTTATGTTTATTACCTGTTTCGTGTCAATTTTCTTGTCATTTTTCATATTTTTCGGAAAAACGATGATGAAGACTGCCCGCGGCTGAGTTAGGATTTTAGCTTTACATTGTTTTATACTACCTTATAAATTATTGCTGCTGTTTTTTTTGTTTGTTTTGGTTTTTAGTTTTTTCTTTTTGTTTTAACTGTAATTTCTTGTATGATTGTTTGTAAAAATGTGAAATAGAATGATCAATAAAACATAAATTTAAAAAAAAATAAAAAAAAAAACTTTATGAAGACTGGGCCAAATTTCTTATCATTTTGATGGTTCCAGAACCTTGCAGAACATCTATGCTAGATGATCAACCTTTTCTGATCGATTTCGCAACGTTTCTTTCACAATTATGCAATCGCATGACCATAACTGGTCTTTATCTTTAATGTTACAGCCAGCTACATGTAGCTAGCATCGTTGAAATGAAAATCATAATCCGCTGGACGAGATCTCAACGATTTGGATTAGCAATGAGCCATTTGCCCAGTCAGGGTAACAGGTCCACATCTACCATAGATTATTATCAATCATTCTATGAACACTGACCACAACCAGGTCATAGTATTATTAGTACAACCCACATAGGTCTACCCAGTAACATTAACACGTAAACATGGCGAACGATGTCACAAGCTTAAATGCACCAATTTTCTTAAGGGTAGTTTGTCTACATTGACATGGGGCATAGCCAAATAATGTGTATATAAGTATATTCCATTGCTCTTATTTTTGTTTGCCTGTTTCGTAAAGTAATTGGACGGTGATTGAAGTATTCTTGGTTGGATCATGTGTTAGAGAAATTGAAAGCATTGTTACTCCAGTTTTTCTATCCTGCATGAAAAAGCAGAATTTAAAATACATCAAACTAATTTCACAGTTTTTCTGTCTTCTCTCTCTCTATTTCTTTCTAGCGATCAAGAAGACCGAGAAGGTCTGGCGGAGTCTGAAGTGGCCATCCTGGAGGGTCAAGACCAAATCGCACCTCTGGCCACCCTAGCAACCACCCCCATCGAGGAGGACATCGGGCAGAAGAAACAAGGGGGCACCTTCCCCCACATGGCCCACATCGAGGTCCCGGAGGACAAGCCTCCGGAATCACAGAGCGACACCCTGAAACCAAAAGGGACGCATAGGCCTCAGCGCAAGAATGGAAGCCGAAAGAACAGAGGTAAAGGGGTTCCTGTAGTGGAAGAAGACACTGCTAAGGTTCTGGAGATGTACCTCAGAAGGCATCAGCCGCTCTCCCAAGAGACAGAGGCTCCGACAGAGGAGCTACCAAAGGTGAAGAAGGACAGCGGAAGTTAGTATGGGGTAAACTTTAGATTAACAAAAACAAATGAAAATGAGAGATGATGCAGGAGCATTGAGTGATTGCTCGAATGAATTGTCTTGAACATTTTTTTCATAGCATGGTCAAACTCAAGTGCCAAATGAACCCAACGATGCCAAAAACAACCTGTGGTCTGTATACAATTTTGTGAGACCAGCTTTTAACCCTATGTTAACTAGGGGGGGGGGGGTCAATTTGACCCCCCCCTGTAGAAATTTCGCGACTACTCCGAAACCGCGGCAGATATAATATTTTCCTTTCATGACTTTTTTCTTTTGAGTCTTACGCATCTTTTAAAACGATTTTTTTGAAAATCGGACGTATAGTTACAAAGTCACGTGACCTTTTGTCTTCGCATGTCAGCCCGAAAATCGCTCATTTTTGTGATTTGTGTACAAAACATATGGAAATGTCATTTTTCCTAAAAAGAGATAAAACAGTGGTTATTTAGTCTTGTTTAAAGTTTAGGTGTTTGTTTTGGGGTCAAAATAGTTGGATTGTAGTTATAAATGAAATAAAACAACAAAAATAACAAAAACAATAAAATACATAAGTTAAAAAACAATGAAATACATAAGAAATTATCAAAACAAGAGATAACATAATGAATAACTTGGCTCTTCCAATATTTTGTGTTGTATTATTATTCCAAATGGTCTAACAAATATATGTAGTGAAAAAGAATGCTTAAATATGAATAATGTATGATTTATGGGCAAAAATGTGAATTTTATGACCTTATTTGCATAAGTTACCATAAATATGCAAATGAGTGAATTTTTCAAAAAATTGAAATTACCATAGTATTCTATACACTTCACTTGACATGTATGCAAATTTTCGCGGCGATCGGCAGTGAAACGGCCGAGATCTTAGGGGGGGGGGGGTGGTCAAATTGACCCCCCCCCCCCGCTCCCCCCCAGTAAAAACCTGGTCTGAAATAGCCCAGTTAAAATAGGGTTAATCGACACGTAGTTTTGTCTTTAGTTGTTAATCCCAAATAAGAATGTTATTCTATGATATATTTTATCAAAATGAATGGATTAGTTTTGTGATGATTTAAAGACCCCCCCCCCCCCCCCTAAAGAAAAAAAAGAAAAACTTGAATCTGCTCTAAAAGCGATCTGATCTTTTCTTTTCTTTGCTATTTGTAGATAACCAAGCAGAGCGGGAGGAATACTTCAAGCACATCGCTGACAGGCTTGCCAGGATCGGAGACCAGGTGTTGGAAGACTATGACATACGCGACATAGATCTAGACACCTTAACCATTGTTACGGAAGCAGGACCGGCTCAGGATGTCAGCCGTGGTGGTAAGTCTATTTTATGTAGCCCTAAAATCGTAAGACATACAAGGGGGGTGTGCCACTCTAATCGGTCACCTTTTCACACAAAAATTGGTAAACATGGGTCTGTTTGTCAAAATTTCCAAAATTTGCATGGCAAAAACCTGAAAATTATGAAAAATGGACTTTACTTCGAGAAAAATCCCTCCAAATGACCCTTATAAATAGGATGGGGTCACAAGGCTTGAGCTGCACACCCCGTCCAAACCAAATCTGAGTACCCCCCCCCCCCCCCCAGGATTTTGTGGCATTGTCTTATGACATATAGCACTGGGAAATTCGAAAGGAAAAAAAGCATTGGACTTCTTAAATTCTCAAGATCTTTAACAGTTGAAAATAAACGCTTTCCCCACAAAAAAGTTATTTGTAAATTATTTGATGCAGTGTCTATCTACATGTATGTACCTGTATATTCCTTCCAGATAAATGATATTTTATGTTGAATAATTTGCCAAAAAGTCAATACAATTGTTGCCAATTTTAAGAAAAAAACCTAATTAAATTTACTGTAATAACTTGAACGTTTCCCGCAATATAAACTACTTATTGTGCTCTTCTCTTTGCTTTCATGCAGCTAACTATGAGGAGATAGGCAAACAAATCCAGACTGATTTAGATGACATGCATTTGGTGGTAAGCAAACAATATTGATCACATATACCCTGTGAAAAAGCGACTTACTTCTGGAAAGCTCCAAATTAGCTATGGAAATCTTTGAAAGGAGTTTCCCTTTTTCTGTGGACCAAAAAAAAAGGAAATGCAGCATTGAGGGAAGGAGGAAAGGAGGGAGGGAGGGAGAGCCCCCATTACACAATACTATAGATTGCATAGATTCCTGAACACCCTTTCATATATCTTGTTCTGGAATAACAAGTTAAAAGCTACTTAAATCACTGTATTGAGCAGATATACATGTATGTCATAGATCTTTGGCAGTTGTTATTGATAATATGTTTTATAAAACCGATCCCTGATCGGAGCTCTCTTGAAGTAATGCTTTCACTTTAGCTAAGGGCACCAAAGTTCCTAGAAAAAGTTTCCATGTGAAATTGTCTGTTTTTGATCCCCCTCTTATTGCTACAGGACTTTACAAGCCAAGCCGCCATCCTCAACGGCGTGGCCAGGTATGTCATCAAAAAGGCCACCTACAAGTCTTTCTGCAGCGGCATTGAATTCATCGTCGGCCAAGACGTTGGCTTGTCGCAGCTCGCCATTGTCTTCAAGTTCACACAGGTTGCCTTAATGGCCGCCCCCTCCATGAGCCAGAATGCCAGCAGGATCAAGGATTACAGTGTCAGGTTCATCAGCGATCGCTTCGCCGTTTGGCTGGACAGCCAAGGAGGATGGGTAGGTCAAGGGCTCTTAACCCTTTTTAGTGACATATATGCCAAACTTAATTTTGTAGCCGTCTTCCTAAGTCTGTTATATTTTCCTGGCCTGTTATATTTTCCTGGCCGGTTATATTTTCCCAGCTGGTGAAATGAATCTATTTTAATCAATGCATGTCGCCCTCTTGAAGACTGTATGTCACCAATTGCACACATTACACCATTACCGAGGGTCATTTTTTTGTTCAATATTTTTTTTTCATGAATTTTTTTTCCCCCTTGAAATCATTTTTTCTAAATTTTTTTTTTTTTTCCTCCCCCAAAATGCTTTTTTTGGCAAGAATTTTTTTTTTCTCCCTTGAAATTATTTTCCCCCCCGATTTTTGTTTAAATAAGTTTTTTTTCTTTCTTTGAATTATTTTCAGTAAAATTTTGATTGTCCCCGAAAAAAAATGAAAACAATTTCAGGCAAAAAAAATACATATGAACAAATTTGACCCACATTCGGCCAAAAGCTCAATGAGTCATTTGTGTACCTCCCACACAGACGACGAACGTTCCAGTGCACTAGACCGTAACACCAAGGTACCGGACTCGTCGATTTTTATGAAATAGTCAAATTTGTTGGTAGAAATACGCACGGCTGTGAGCACGGTGTGTAAGCCTCATTGTCCGCTGTCTAAAGACCTTGCTTACGCACCTGCATACATTATAGAGGTCGATGCGTAAGTTTATAAAAGCAATTTTTATTGGATTGAAATTGGCCCTACTTTCTCGACAACCAATCAAATTATGTGTTACATCAGACGAAAGGGGATTATATTCTCTGTTTTGGCGGCTGAGACCACCCAATAACAAGTAGTAGTTGAGAGCATTATCTTCTAGAAGTCACAACCCCCAGTGAAAAAGGCGAATTTTCCTGTGACCTCCATAGAGAAATCACAAATTGAATGATTGTTGTCCATTTTTTAAGACGAAAAGGCCCTATTTTCCAGTCTATAAATCAGTTCGAAATTGGTATCAGTGGAAAGAACAGTATTTGAATATGTGATTTCCACCCAAGATGGTGTGTAATCAAAGTTTGTTTTTCTTGTAGGAGCATTTCTTAGCACACTTGGCGCATTTTCGAAGACGATTTCACGTGTTGTAGACCGCGGAGCGAGACCGCGTGAGCAGATGCCCGAAATTTGTTAATATGGGACCCCCCCCCCCCCATCAAAAAAAAATCAAACCAAGGCTATCTATATAACAGTTATTGACTGGCAGGGGGTATATAACATTTTTTGGACCTGAAGGGAGTTATATTTTCCCTCGTGACCATATTTTCCCTCAGCGCTTTGGGAAAATATAACCACTCAGGAAATATAACTCCCTTCAGCAGTCCAAATAATGTTATATTACAACCCCTGCCAGTCAATAACTATGTAATAATTGTGTGGGGACAAAGTGAGTGCCTTTGGGCGTTTTTTAGACCAAACATAAACATGTTTTTGTCGTTCTAGAAACAAATATATAAGAAATGACAATGTGCCGCTTTTCTTCTCTTTTTCGTTTTGCTCTCCAGGGCTCCGTAGTGACGACTGATGATTCCGATTTTGAAGAAGAAAGAATGAGAAAGAAGGAAGAGCAAAGAAAGAAGGAAGAGCAAAGATCCCAAGCAATGATGAACAACAGATCGAAAGTGTATGTGCCACCCAGATTCATGCTGGCCAGTGACTTTGGAAACCTAAACAAATAACTACGAAAATGAAGGATATGGACTGCATGTGCTCATTTGTAAAGTTATGCTATTGCCTAGTAATGATCCAATATATGGTGAGATAATTTGTCAATGTATGTTACCCGAGTGTCTCCAATCCTCCCCCCCCCCCCCCCCCCCCCCCCCCCCCCCCCCCCCCCCCCCCCGCCGGGGTCGGAGGGACCACATGCTTGTTCCCAAAATGTCTGGTAAAGGGGTACTTTTCACGCACCAAAGTCCGGCTCGTAGTACACAAAAATCTGGCCCGTATTGACTTTACACACCGGACTTGGGTGTTTTCAAAAGAAGGGAACATGCATACGCGTACCCTAAATAACACTGAGCGGGGGGAGGGGGGGGGGGGCTCAAATCTCAAGTATTTGAGGGCTCTCAGAATGGTTAGGGGCACTGGGTGTACTGGACAGGAATGGCAACCACTGTATGCAATATATCAGTCTTTGCCTTAAATGTGTAGTAGCTAAGGATGCCAAACTACGTACTAGACACCCATGAAACACTTACTGGCTTTTCAGCCATTAGAAGTTCTGTAGTAGCCATAGACACTATGAATATGAATGGCAAAGAAAGCGGACAAAATATACAGTTCCTCAGGTAGACAAAGGAACATCCCTTCACTGCTATTATGTAAAAATGTGTAGAACAGGTGTCTCGTGCATATTCACCTTTTTACATAATAGCAGTGAAGGGATGTTCCTTTGTCTACCTGAGGAACTGTATATTTTGTCCGCTTTCTTTGTAAATCATGTTCATAGTGAGATTTTGTCAGATTGATATTAGGGGTGCAGTGAAATTGAAGATGTACTTTTTATCACTGACGTATATATACTAAGTTCACCCAAGTAATCCCTTGTAGAGACCAACAAGCAACAACAAAAAAGTTATACAAGTGAACGCTTGTTACATATACTCCTCAACACTGACTCCTGGGAGGTGTTTCACAAAGATCCTAAGTTGAACTGAAAGTTATGGGGAGCCATTTATAGCCTAAAAATTGTTTTTTGGACTCTTCATAAATTCCACATCAAGAACATGAAATCTCTTTGATAATAGAAAATACAAATGATTTGAATCAACATTTTATGCCTTTTGAAATAACTTGTACAAAATATTTTCAAAGATACTAACGGCTTTCCATAACTGTTAAGTCCAACTTAGAGTTAGGTTAGTCTTGGGATCTTTGTGAAACACCCCCAGGGGGTACGAGTACCCCTCCTCATTTAAGGCTTTTCATCCTTTCCAAACTGTACATAGGCTTAATCAAATGGAGAAGAAAAAGCAAACTATTTGGTGCTGTCTATCCTAAATGAGATACACAAGTAGAGATCAATATAAAGTTACTGATTGTACACAAAAAGCTATTGTTTTAGATAATAAGCAAATATCACTGTATTACTATGAAATTTATAAACAAATCCATCCCTCGGTCCACAATGTCGTTTTCCCACTCTCCCTCTCAATACCTGTAACATTTTAACTAAGTGGTGTCTTATACAGCGCCATTAGGTGCTAACTTTCATGAATATTTTGTATTTCTGAATTTTGTACTTAAATAATTTCGTCACTTCAGAGGGCCCCTTGAATGCCTATTGCATATTTTTTATTATTTGGCCTTGTATTTTCATTTGTATAACTTTTTAAAGTTTGGTATCAATTTTGTCACTGTGGTATTTAACACGTCTTGTAAATGAAATGTTTGTTGTAACTAGGATAGAAAAAAAGAAGAAAAGGTAGATATGATGAAAGAGAAATTCATTACCTAAATCTAAGGTCATTTTGTTCATGAAATATGTGTGGAGGCGAACTGTATTAGAATAAATACTTTTTGAGAGTTTTTGTTGTTCAAATTCACTACTACTAATTTTAAAATGGTACTTTATTAACAGTCACCCATTGTTTTTCACTGGATAAAAATCAGTTATTTCTGAAATGAATGCATATATTTTCATTCATTGAAGTAATCTACAAAGAAGTTTTGAGATTCTGTCTATTTTTAGGAAATTCTATTGCATTTGATTGACTTTTTTTTTTTTTTTTTGTCATACACTCTTACAACACATGAAATACCGGGAAAGGTATTTTAATCATGTTACAGCAGTCAAATCAGATTTATTCGCTGGATGTTAATTTGTTCACCATTAGTTTAAAAGATAATGGTGAAAATAAGGGAACTAATTTCTTCTTAGGAATGCACACATGATTAAAATTCAAATTTACCTTCAGGCCGACATTTTTTCTCGCTCAATCACAATCAATCAAAAATGATTTGTTGAATTTGACTTCTTAGTTGCTGCATTTATAGAGTACCGATCACTGTGACATCATACAAATCTATTTTTTGAATTTCTTCATTTTTTCTTCATTTTCTGAAAGAGCATAATGTCCAAATGTGGAAAGACAATAGAATATGTTAAGTATTGGCTGAGATATGACCATCTGAAGAAATAAATTTCCTATAGGAACTCGATGTTATATTGCTCTGGCTCGTAATGGTTAGGAGTCGGAGCAATATAACACTGAGTTCCTATAGGAAATCTTTTTATTAAGATGGTCATATCTCAGCCAATACTTAACATATTCAATTGGTTTTCAACAGGTGGACATTATTTGTGATGCTCTTTCAGAAAAATGAAGAAAAAAATTGAGAAATTCAAAAAATAGATTTTTTTTTAATGATGTCACACTTCACCACTCTATTGCAAAGCTGTTGTTATCAGTACGTTGCCCTCTCGATATTTCTCTATATGTCTTTGCCTCGATGCTCTCTCTCTCTCTCCCTTTCTCGTCTCCTTGTTCTCATGACACGGTCAATTGCAACGTTTTAACGTATCATGTGAACAAGCCTTTAAAGGCATATTGCACTACTTGTAGCTACTTGCGCCCTCTATATAACAGACAATGCATAATCGGTGATCATTGGTCCCCCATGATCCTCTTTCTCTTATGTTATTTGAGAGCTGATTTGATGAGATAGCCACCTGTCCAGTGACCTTGCAGTGTGGTCTAATCCCTTCTCTACACTTGTACTGATGGGCTTTAAACATATCATTTGTGCTATGTGTCTGCATTCATAATAATGTCACATTTGACAGATGTCTGGCTATTGCTTAAACTCCATTATGTTTTCCGTTTCAAATTTATTTATGTAAAATATATAAACCATGTAGTACAAAGACGGTGTTTGTAAATATTGTACAAGTGTAGTAAGTTATGACAGCGCTTGTTTTCTGTGTATATGTATAAAGTCACAAGTATAATCTTTCATGTCATTTCCAATGGTCTACCGTTTGTACCTAGAAACAGGACCAGTTATCAAACAAATTATACTTGATGATGATTCGTTTCTTTTTCTTGAAATATTTCTAGAGTACTTTTGATCATAAAGTCACTAGTATTTATTCCTGTACTTGATGAAAAAAGAGAAATACAGAATAGGTAATTTTGTAGTAGATAATTATCAAAGTAAAGTTATTTGAAATTTCATGAATTTTAGTTTCTTTTGTTCACTTGTTTATGAAAGGAAGTGAAGTGAGGTGAGGTGAATATTAAGATATGGTTGATGGTTATAGAAGTGCTTGTTTAAATGAATTGAATCGTTGATTGGTTGAACACTAGAAGAGTTGATGATTTTGTTAAATTAGTTAAATAGTTGAGTGATTGGTTCAGTGATTGGTTGATTTGTCAAACGTTTGGCAATAGATTATTTTTTAAATGAATATTTGATAGGTAATTTATCTGATTTATTGAGTGATTACATGAATGGTTGATTGGTTGGACAGTAGATGAGTTGATAATTTTGTCTATTAGTTAAATAATATTGAGCGATTGATTCAGTGATTGGTTGAATGGTTGATTTGTCAACCGTTTGGAAAACAGATTTATTTGTTAATATGATTAGTTGATTTGTGATCTATTTCAATGGGAGAACCAGCATTTTGCTAGTTGATTTATTACATATTAGTTAAATAGTTGAGTGATCGGTTGGGTAGCTGGTAAGTTAAATGTTAGCCATTTTTTTTTTTTTTTTTTTTTTTTTTTTGGGGGGGGGGGGGTATATTACATTTGTTTATTAGTTAGGGAATAGTTGAATGATAGATCTATCAAACATTTGGTAATACATTCCTTCTTTTCTAAAGAAGTGATTAGCTGATTGGTGATTTATTTGAATGGGAGAATGAGCATTTGGGTAGTTCGTACATGTTATAGGTCCATGGTGATATAGTCTTGTGCCGGAAGATTAGCGAGATTGTTGTGTATTTTATACATCATTGTATAGTCTGTTAATTTGTTATTTTCTCTGCGCTGCCGTCGCGCGTGGACCAATCAAGTTCTTGCCGCATGCATATACTGCTGACTATTGCTGACACTTGATCGGTATCATGGAAACGATCCGCGACCCAAGACGAAAATCCAATTGAATCCCCATTGAATGTCCCCATTGAATCCCAATTGAATACCAATTGGCAATTCGGAGTACCCCATTGAAACCAACTGACAATTGGTCCCCATTGAAACCAATTACTCCCAATTAGGCCACATTGAAACAAAAAGGCAATTGGTCCCCAGTAATCGATATAACCATCACTTATCACTTATCACTTATCGATTATGGTAACTGTCCACCAATAGCAATATTCTAATCTCAATTGCCATAACTCCATCACCAGGACTTTAGAACAGATATAGGCTCGTACAGGGGCGGCCGAGCGACTTCAAAAGTGGGGGGCACCAACAAAAAAGGGCACTTTCTGGAAAAAAAGGGCACCTACATTGGGAAATCTCAAAGCGAAAATATACCATTTTTTAGACATTGGTATATACCCCTACATTGTGATTACATTATTAGGGATGATTTCATTATTTGTTTTTCTCTTCATACATCATACAAGATATCACTTAAGCATCATACTGCACAGTTGGGTGTGATGTCTGAATATGCATTTACGAGCGAGCGAAGCGAGCGAGAACATTTTTAAAGATCTGTGAGGTCGCAGTGCGAAGAATTACATCTTATAAAGAGGAAAAAGCCAATCGTGATGGGGTTATAAGCACATTCTCATAACGGAAGACTGAAAAGACCTTTGATAAGTAACATAATTATATCATCTTTAAATGCGAGCGAGCGCAGCGAGCGAACTTTGGGGGAAATTGCTCTTAGTCGCTTTAAATAAGGGGCACGTTTAATGATTACATGAAAAGGGGGCAATTATCGAAAGGGATAAGAAAAGGAGCACGTGTCAAAGTACAAAGGATAATTATAAGAGGTGAAAATGAGGCATTTTTTCACCTGAAAAGAGGCACTTACCAGTGATGAAAAAGAGGCGTTTACGAAAATGGGAAATAGGCATTTGTTGACGGAAAAGGGGCACCCATCAGATTTTGATAGGGGCATTTATAAGAGGTGAAAAGGGGATAGGTCCCTTATTAGAAAGGAAAAGGGGCACGTATCATTATAAAAAGGGGAATTATCAGAGGTGAAAAGGGACACTGACCAGATATGAAAAGGGGCACTCATGAAAATGTAAAAGGGGCACTTATAATAAAGGAAAATGTGCATTTGTTGAATGAGAAGGGGGCACCGTTCAGATTTTTAAAAGGGGCAGTTATGAGAAGGAGAGGGAGCTCTTTCTTTTTAATGGGGGCACTTATCATAAGGAAAAGGGGCACTTATTAGAAAGGGAAAGGGGTATTTATGAGAAGGGGAAGGAGCTCTCTCTTTTTAATGGGGGCACTTATCATAAGGAAAAGGGGCACTTATTAGAAAATAAAAGGGGCACATGTTAAAATGAAAGGTGTGCTCATCCGAGTTTAAAAAAGGGGTAGTTATTAAAAGGAGAAGGGGCACTTCTTACAAAGGAAAAAAGGGGCAGTTGTCAAAGTAAAAGGAGCACCTCTCAGTTTGGAATAGGGCAATTATCAGAGGTGAAGGGGGCACTTATCAAAAGTGAAAAGGGGCACTTCTCGTACCTGAAAAGAGGCACTTACTAGAGATTAAAAATGGCACTTATTCAAGATAATTTCAAGATTTATGAGAATGGAAAATGGACACTTATTGCAAAAGAAAATGGGAACATGTCGAAGGAAAAGGGGCACGTTTCAAAAATAAAAAGGGCACTCGTCAGAGGTGAAAATGGGGAAGGGGGCACGTTAACTAAGTAATAGGGGCACTTGTCAAAGTAAAAGGGGCACTTCTTACAAAATAAAAGGGGCACTTTTCCTATGTAAAAAGGGGCACTTTTGGGGTATCTGAAAAAGTGGGGGGCACTGTGCCCCCCCTGCCCCCCCCCCCCGGGAGAACCGCCTCTGGGCTCGTATACTAATATATAATAAACATACATGTTGTTTCTTGGTTAGTAATCATATAATGAAGATATCTATTGCTAAAACTTGAATGTCATTGTAACATGATCAGAAAAAATTGGTCAATAATTGCCGAAGGAAAAACAAATCACAAAATTGATGTGCATTGCATAATTTGCTTAAAGGTAAAGACCAGTAATGGTCATGCGATTGCATTGTGAAAGAAACGTTGTGGAATCGATCAGAAAAGGTCGATCATCTAGCATCTAGCATCTGCAAGGTTCTGGAATCATCAAAATGATAAGAAATTTGGCTCATTCTTGGTAAAGTTACAAGCACTATACACAGAAAGATGTATATGGGACTACCCTATCTCTCTCACCAGACCATGAGAGAAATAAATTTACCAAATATATGAATTAGTAGGCGGTTTCCCGGCAAATTTTTTATCATCATGTATTAGTCAAAACATATTCTTTCACATGATTGGTAATGAGAGCTTCCATTTCATTTTTTGAAATTGGGGCGTTGCCAATACTGGTCTTTACCTTTAACAAATCAAGATAAATTTATTTTTCTGTGACACGTGTAAAGTAATTATGAATATGCATGAGATACATAGATCTGTTAAAAACATGTTATGAGTTCAATATTAACTCTAAGTTTCTCTTTTTTTTCTTATATGAAATTTTTAAATTGATATCAAGAATATTTTCATTAATTCATTAATTTAAATCAAGGTTTCAAGGGTTTCAAGGATCTATTAATTTTCCACATGATATAACATAATAATAATAATAATACAGCATTTATTATGCGCCATCGATCTAGTAAACTATTCTGAGACGCAGAGGGATAGAATTAGAATGAATCAAATGAATAAGCAATATACAAATTCAATTAACATGATATAAACCCAACATTTTACAAATGATTTTTACAAATCATTTTACAACATTTTACAAATGATCGGCCAATAGGCCTGGTGCATCAGCCGAACCAGCGGCCGTGGTGATTGGTCGATCACCGTGTGCGTCGACCAATAGGCATTGGGCGTTATTGTTCCAATTATCGATCGAATTATAGACCGCTCCGCCGGTCCTCCCGTAAAGTATAAAAGACCCTTGCTTACAATAGTTTTTATCACCTGACGAAGTATCGCAGTAGCATACGAAACGTCGTGATCTTTTAGATTCCTTATTGACCACATTGCGAGACAAACGAATATCACTAGCGATATTATTTTCGATTATACAATTATTTAAATAAATCATTTAAGAATGGCACAGTGGTAAAACATAGTAGAGGAGTCTATTAAAAAAACATATCTTGCATTCCATAGACCCCTTGAGAATATAAAAGTTACAACTGCTCTGTAATATAATTAGAAAATATATGTATATACAAATACTTAGGTAATTATCCTACACCCTCCACCCCCACGCTACAAAACAAAAAAGGTTGTCTGTAACATAAGTGTATACACAAACAATTTACAGATAATGGAAATAATAATAACTTCAAATGATAACCTTCCTAGCAGAGAAGAGAGAGAGAGAGAAAGAGAGAGAGAGAGAGAGGGGAGGGAGAGAAAGAAAGATAGATAAAATGAAAGATGAAGCATGAAGGAAGGGGACATTACACACTATGGTTACTTTTGCAATGTTTTGGTATTATCTGACTAATAGGTTTATTAATTTTTTTATTTTTTTTTAATTATTGTTCCAAAAGATGTTTTCTGTGGTTGTCGTTTTAGTAATTGTATTGCTGCCATTAATTTTGTCATTAATTATCGTTTTTTTTCGTTGCTTATTTAATTATTATTATTATGATCATTAATATTGTTATTATTATTATCATTATTATCATATGTTTTCTCACTATCGTTAAAAGTGTTATTTTGAATTGAATAAAATTAAATCAATTTGTATTGTACATTTTACAGTGTTAAATTGAAAAAATTCAAACTGATTGTAAATTTCTACAATACTCTAATGTGCGTGACATGAGAATAAATTGTCATTGTCATTGTCATTGTCAATGAATAAAGTCAATAATAAAGTCTAGAAATGTCACGTCTTCATAAAAACCGCCGCGATTTTCCCGCGTCATTATAGACGACACTTTAATCATATAAATAAATAGTCTTACCATAGTGTTACATGAATGTAATGTTGCGTTGTCCTTAAAATAAATTGTGTTCTGATTATACTCACAACAGTTTACAGAAATTCAAGATACAATTGTACATAATTATGTAAAAAAGCCTACATGATGTTAGAAAAATTCATTTACACCACAAAATCATTATAAATGTGCAGACTCTTGCACAAGAATGCAAATCCTGAGAAATCTAACTTTACTACAGAAATGCATCAAGATATGGTGCACCACCCTTAAAGGGTATTTCAAGAGGTGGATATGGTATGGATCGAAGAAAACTTACATTATTAAAAGGAGTCACACCAAGAAGCAAAAGTGTATTGAATTGATGCAAAATTCATGTCATTGCGAAGGGGAAGCCTTACTGATCAAATACAATAAATTTCCTCTTCAAAATATGTTTGGGGCCCGCAGAAATCAACTTTCAAAAATGTTAGTTTTGAGATTCAGATTTACTGCCTTCAGCAGTCCTTCGTATGACGTCACTATTGTGACGTCACACCCTGGACACGGCTGTCTAGCTGCAGACTAATACACGCGCAACTCCGGTATGCGGCCGGTACCGAGCTGTTTGTCCAGGGTTTGACGTCACTATTCAGAGCTCGCTACGTTCGTGTGTTTGGCTTACGTTCGGGGGCGCTTGGGGGTCTAAGAAGCGTCTTGAAAAGTTGCATTTTACGCCTTTCCATGATATCTATATGATTTCTCAGCAAATTATTCGTGTTTTTCAAGAGAAAATCTTTCCATCCATTATGTAATTTGTTCTAATTATCAGTTGTTAGTAAATGTTCTTTGTGTAGCTCCTTTAAAGACTTCGCTCAAACATGACTGTGTAGCCATATGTGCACTGTCACATCCAATTCACGATGGAAATTCAAAATGATAGTTTTTGGCATACTTTTGTACTCTGTGCAAGTCTACGCTTAGAATCAATCAAATATAAAGTAGGCCTACATAGTCCTGTAGAAGTTTTTCAGACCCGGAAAAGTTGTTAAGTACAAGTTTTTTTTTTTTTTATTTGTGTTCTAGATAGGTATATAAGTAAATTCAGCTTGGTTGCCAGCTTGGCAACCTTGAGCAACCTTTTTAATAGCCATATTAGCATAATCATCTCATTAGCATATGTGCAATTTGTGATAATGTTGCTGATCTCAATCCAAGAAGCCTGAAAACATGGATAATACGACTTTTCAAGACTTTTCTTTGACAAGGAATTCATTAATGACACCAAGTTTTATTTTTGGGTAATACAATTGTCTTGAATATCATAATACATAATATGTACAATATATGGACTTCATTGTCATTGTTTATCTATAAAGCCTAAAAATGGTGCAATGCAACATTGTAAATCGCTTTTGAAAGATTAATCATTAATTCATGAGAAGATATTCCATGTATATGTAGTATAATTAGCCTAATTAGCATAATCATCTGATATTACATTAAATATGTATGCGATGGACATTCACAATATTGATGTGCAGACTTTTGCACAAAATCCAAATTCAGTATAATATATGAAATTTATATCAAATGAACATTCACCATTATGATGTACAGACTCATGCAAAAAAAAAAAAAAAATCCAATCTTAGTATGATTTCATATGAAATATATATGCAAAGGACCTACACCACTATATAATGTGCAGACTTAGGCACAAATATATATACCTCTATAGGCCTATGTATAATAGGCCTATATCAAATTCTTATAAAATGAACATTCACCTTTATGATGCGCAGACTCGTGCACACACAATCAAATCTCAGTATGATATAATATGACATACATGTATATATGCAAAGGAAATTAACCTTTATAATGTGCAGACTTATGAACCAGCATCCAATCCCAGTATATCATATGAATATATTTGCAACGGACATTTAATTACCATTAAGATGTGCAGACTTATGCATTAAAATCCAATCTACGAATGAAATCAAATGAAATATATATTATATTACGCTTCAACATATGCAGCCCTATATGCACAAGAATCCAATTTCAGTATGATATATAAAATATATATGCATTTCAAACTCACCATTATAATGTGCAGACTTATGCACTTATATATTTTCTATATATTTTATATATTTTCTCCATATTTTCCCCTCCACAGGGATTTTATTGACTTTCATTTGAAACAAATTAACAAATATATAATTCAAGGTAATTTACATTTATAACATAAATAAAATTGGCCTCTCAAGAAACAAGTATTGTTGAACTGTTGGGTTAACAGAAAACTAACATATCTTCAATAATTCATTTCTGATATTCATGGAAAGAAAACAAAATACAGAAAAATATCATTTTATGTAAACAAATATCTGAATTGAAACCATTTTCTTGTTAATTTATTATTTCTACAATTCGAATCTGCAATATATACTTTTCGTTTTCGAAGTAATTCATAATCGAAACTCTAATATTATCAAAATTGGGCAATTATTTCTTTATTTTGCAAGTATACACCATCTGTCGCACCACAATCAGTATACAATTCAATGCATAATTATTTGAACCTCTTAAACCAAATAATTTATCTTGTAATGAAAATGTTAATTTATTTCCGGTTCCAGTATACATCCAGTGCTTCAACCTATCCCAAATATGTTTAACATGCGTACAATCACAAAGCAGATGTATAACTGTTTCAATATGTTCATTACAAAATGTACATTCTTTTCTTGGGACTAAATTCATTTTAAACAGTAGATTGTTCGTAAATAATATGCGTTGCAAAACTTTAAACTGAAACCATCGTAAGCCCGCATCAATGGTAAAATTAAATCCAATAGAACAATATGTTTCCCAACTCTTATCATTCAAGTCAAAAATGCATTTCCATGTAAGAAAACTTTTACATAGTCCTTTTCCTCTCTTTAATAAAATTGCATACAGGATATGTGAACATCCTTTAATACGCTTCATAACAAATGCCATTGTATCTGGGAAAAGAGGTTGTGGCACCTTGTTAAAAATATTACAATTGTTAAACCCTTGTCTAATTGCATCGCATAATCCACGATAAAAAAGAAAATTATTTGAGTATTATCATTTTCTTGGAAATTTTCCAGAGAGAAAAAAAATCACCATTCGTCTCTAAAATATCATTGACAAAACGAACTCATTTTTTACACAATTTTATACTATATATTGAGCTATTGCCTATTTAAATGTTATCATTATTCCATAAGGGTTGGCAAGAAATGTTATCATAATGCATGGACAAGAGCGTAGTATAGGCCATGAACATTTATTTCCAAAAGAGGTTCTTTGTTTTACCTGCCAGTTCCAGAAAATAATTGTTTCCCATCTATAATTTTAAATCATGCAGTTCAGGCAAGAAAGATTGCAAAAGACAGAGGATATTGTTCTCTATTGAGCCAATTACCAATCTCTTAATCCAGGAAATTTGTAATGATTGGCAATGTGTGCATATATCTATCATTTTAACCCCTCCGTCTGAATAACTTTGTGACATTTGATTTCTACTTATCTTATCACTTTAACTCAACAGAGAGAGAGACATAGTATCAAATGAAATATATATATATTGAACAATAAGCATTGTGTGTAGACTTATGCACATTAATCCTAAACAAGTAATTATGATATCATATATGCAACACATACATCGTGCATTCATTATGAAAATGTGCAGACAACAACAAATATATTCTAAACAGAGAGGCGCATTTGACAAGCACCATTACAATGTGCAGACTTATGCAAAAGAAAAAAATTTATCAAGAGTGAGTTAATTAAATGTAATGTTAATTGTTATTGTATAATTGTTTTAAATGGGGGCACGCTGCAAGAGTCCTATCTCGCACCCCAGGGCAACGTGCCTGACAAGGCCGGTTGTAGCAACTACTCCGAAGATCAACAAACATTAATCTTGATCTAGGGAGACACGAACGAACGAATAGTGAGTTATGATATCATATTAATACCAGTCAACATTATATTCAAATTAATGCACAAAAATGTAAAGTCAATAGGGATGTGAAATTATAAAATACACATTTAAAATTTGACATTATGTCAAGACTTACTCTATCCACAAAAAAAAGAGTGATCACTGACGTGACTCCTCTGGAGAGTGAAAATGTAGTGAAAGTTGAGTGAACATTTACTCTTTTCTTCTTAGAGAGCACTCTAAAATTAATCGATATTCACTCCTAAATAAGTGATCACTGACGTCACTCCCAAGAAAGTAAAAATAGAGTAAAAATTCACTCTTTTTTTTTAGAGAGAGAGAGAGTGTAGTGAATTTATGCTCCATTATAGTGTCAACGAACTTTATGTAATGTTTTGATATTGCCTTGTTGTGCCGACAACTTTTGAGAAATTTACGCTGATAATTTATGCAGTTTTCCTGCGACGTCGTATGTTTCACATTCTTGACACATTTTGGCACCTGCCTTCACATATCTCGTCGCCATGGTTTGTTTTCGTAATGTGACCAATCACAGCTTCCGCTGGTCACGTTTTCGCCACGGAGCTGGGGATTTCGTTACTTAGCCTGCATGATCTCGTAAGATCATCACGTATTGGATTGATTCACTTTAATAGCGATCTTCGCGATTTTTCATCCAGCAGCTACGGCGACATAGTGTAGCGTTTTCCGTTGGATTTCCACTAGTACACGCCAGTGGTTTCTTCACGACAACTGTTAATAGCGAACTGCTTGTTTTCTCTTCGCGACTCGACATCTCGTGACTTCAATTCTGACACTTATTTCACTTGGAATACGCGGTTTATTTACAACGCGCCAGTGGTTATTTTCGTGTACTTTCTTCCTGGGCTAGCATATTTTGATTTACGCTTGTGCTAGCCCGAGGTGTTTATATTTACGTTACTTCATTTTTGCCACAACTTTAGAAGAACGCGATCCGCTTCTCGTACTTTAGCCGAGGCCTCCGGTTATTAGATAGCGTTTATATTACCAACTCTTGCCACAACTAGACTCCACTTCTTCAGTCTTCAGTCTAGTATTTTGTATATAGTCGTCGGGGACATTTACTACGAACACTCCCTCTGTTCCCCAACATTTAGGAGTGTCAATTTCTACAATTCTTCTTCAACGTGTTACACTCGACATTGTATATTGATCAACACACATCGCGATCGCCATTGTCATCTTCATACTACATATATAGGATCACTCTCAAGTTTCTACACAACAAAAGACAGTGGTGAGTAAAAGTCTAGCTCGTATATACTCATTATAGTCAGCATAGAATTTTAACATTGGTGACCCCGACGTGATCCGTTTTTACTCGCTGTGTGTTATCATTATCAACATCGTTATGCCTGATCTTACAGAACCAGTCGATCCTACCACTACCGGTGATACTTCTACTTCTTCCTCTTCGCCCAGCATTGCTGGAGCTGTCGGTCTTAAACTTCCGCCTTTCTGGCCGAACGATCCGTCCCTGTGGTTCGCACAAGTGGAAGCACAATTCTTAACCAGAGGTATTACAACCGAGAATACTAAATTTGCACATGTTGTTGGTTCGTTGCAGCCAGAGATCGCGCAAGAAGTTCGTGATTTTTTGATCAGTCCGCCTACTACAGAACGGTATACTTTATTTAAGACTGAACTTATCAAGCGCACTTCGGCATCTCAACAGCACCGTCTACACCAACTTCTCATCTCGGAAGAGCTAGGTGACCGGAAACCGAGTCAATTTCTGCGTCGCATGAGGCAGCTCTTGGGTGAGTTTTCCCTAGAGGATAACATTTTGAAACAGTTGTTTTTACAGCGATTGCCCAATAATGTACAGTTAATTCTTGCATCTACGAGTGAAGAAGTTACAATCGAACAGTTAGCTTTAATCGCCGATAAGATTGTTGAGGTAGCAGCACCATCACCTTTTTTAGCTACAGTTTCTCAGCCTGCGGCTACTACTAGTTTTGCTACACCCAGTCAGTCAGCTACGGTTTGTACCACAGGAGCATGTGCTTGTAGTTCCGATAGTGTGTCTGTTAAGGATTTACAGGTTTCAGTCCATCAATTGACGCTACAGGTACAGGCGTTGACCGCGAACATTCAAGAACGTGGCAGGTCCAGTGAACGTGGTGCCAAGGCCAACTCTCGGTCGGTAAAAGAGCAGATCAATGAGCAGGTCTCGCAGACAGCCAGATAAGAACGGTTATTGTTGGTATCACTCCAATTTTGGTACCAAGGCTCACAGGTGTTTATTACCTTGTACATTTTCTTCTCATCAGTCTACTCCTCGTCCTGTTCAGGGAAACGACTAGACCGACATATTGAAGCGACTAGTAGTGTCGGTCCGAACCCAGAGAGTCGCTTGTTTTATATTACTGACAAGCAAACCGGAACTAGTTTTTTAGTAGATACTGGTGCCGAGGTCAGTATCTTCCCACGGTCTGTTCTTGGGAAATCATTTTCTTCTCTACCTTCTCACTCCAAGATAGAGCTTGAAGCTGTTAACCGTACCCCTATACAAGTCTACGGAGAGCGGTTTTTTCACTCGACCTAGGACTTCGCCGGACATTTAAGTGGGTGTTTATTGTGACCAGCATATCGACGCCTATTCTTGGAGCTGATTTCCTGGACCATTTCGGTTTACTGGTTGACGTTAAGTTCCGCAAGCTTATCGATAGGACTACTAGCCTTTCTGTGCATGGTTTCGGTTCATTCACGGGTACCATTAGCCCCATGTATGTCCGACAGGCTACTGCTACACCGTCACGGTTTCCCGACCTTCTTCAAGGTTATCCGGACATAGTTCGTCCTACCTACAACGACATATCAGTGAAGCATGCTACCACTCACCACATAGTCACTCATGGTCCTCCAGTTACGGCTCGGCCTCGTCGCCTTGCGCCAGATCGCCTCGAGATCGCCCGTGCAGAGTTTCAGCATATGCAGGAGCTTGGAATCATACGGCCATCTTCAAGTAACTGGTCCTCACCTCTACATATGGTTCCCAAGAAGAAGCCAGGTGAGTGGCGTCCTTGTGGGGACTATCGTGCTCTCAATGCCTCCACGGTTCCTGACAGATACCCTATACCTCACTTACAAGACTTTTCTGGTGCACTTCAGGGCAAGCAGGTTTTTTCCAAGTTGGACTTGGTTCGTGCCTATCATCAGGTACCGGTAGAACCAGGTGACATTGTCAAGACTGCTATTACGACACCCTTTGGCCTTTTTGAATTCATCCGCATGCCATTTGGACTCAGAAACGCTGCACAGACTTTTCAACGATTCATAGATGAAGTTTTGAGGGGTTTGCCGTTCGTCTATGCATATATTGACGATCTTCTAGTTAGCAGTACGGATATGGATGAGCACGAGCGGCATCTTAAGCAGCTTTTTGACCGTTTGTCTCAACACGGTGTCGTAATCAACCCATCCAAGTGTGTGTTCGCAGTTTCTAGCCTCACCTTTCTGGGTCATCATATCGACGAGAAAGGCATATCACCTCTTCCAGACCGGGTAGTTGCTATCCAGGAGTTTCCACCACCCACTTCTCTACGTAAGCTGCGGGAATTCTTGGGGTTGGTGAACTTTTACCGTCGTTTTGTACCCCATTGCGCAGATATTGCTCGTCCACTCACCGACCTACTCAAGAATCAGAAGAAGAAGAATCGACCAATCGAGCTCGACGCTGAGGCACTTTTAGCTTTCAACGAGACGAAGTCTGCTTTATCGCGTGCTACTCTTCTGGTTCATCACAGGTCAGACGTTCCTGTTTGTCTACTTACCGATGCCTCGGACTATGGGGTGGGGGCAGTTTTGCAGCAGCTGGTTCATGGGGAGTGGCAGCCACTTTCCTTTTTCTCCAAACGTCTTAAATCTGCAGAGACTCGATATGGAACTTTTGGCAGAGAACTTCTGGCCATCTACTTAGCCATCAAGCATTTCTCCCACCTTCTCGTCGGTCGGCATTTCTGTGTGTATACTGATCACAAACCACTAGTTCATGCCTTCAACGCCAAGCCTGATCGGTATTCGCCACGAGAGATCAGACACTTGGATTTCATTTCCCAGTACACTACTGACTTGCGTCATATTAGTGGGAAAGACAACACAGCAGCTGACGCCCTTTCTCGAGCTGACATCCATGCTCTACATATAGATGCATCCTCCGTCATCGATTTTGAGGCTATCGCTGAAGCTCAGAAGTCTGATTTGGAGCTTGATAGTTTACGACATTCGTCTCTTCATCTGGACGCCATACCACTTCCTTCTTCACCTGGTACTATTTTGTGTGATACTACTAAGGGCAATCCTCGTCCTTACGTCCCTCCATCGTTCAGGCGCACAGTGTTTAGTGCTCTTCATGATTTGTCACACCCTGGTATCAGAGCATCTCAGCGTGTGGTCACCGACCGTTTCGTGTGGCCCAGCATAAACACTGATGTGAGGAAGTGGGCCAGAACTTGCCTTAAGTGCCAGCGGTGTAAGATACACCGTCATACGAGGGCACCATTGGGCACATTCTCGACTCCGGATGCCAGATTTGACCATGTTCATATAGATTTGGTAGGACCTCTTCCTCCTTCAGAGGGCTATACTTATCTACTTACATGCATCGACAGGTTTACTCGTTGGCCTGCAGCTATACCACTCAAGGACATAACAGCAGAGTCCGTCGCACGGGCTTTTGTCGCCAACTGGGTTGCTCTTTACGGGGTTCCCTCCACTATTACCACAGATAGAGGTAGCCAGTTTGAGTCCAAGTTGTTTCGGTCTCTCACCGACCTGTTAGGGAGCAAGCGTACTAGGACTACAGCTTATCATCCTGCTTCTAATGGACTTGTGGAACGTTTCCACCGCCAACTGAAAGCTTCACTCAAAGCTCATTCTAACGCTCGCTGGACTGAGACCCTTCCTCTCGTCATGTTGGGTATTCGTACGACTGTGAAATTTGACTTGGGTTGCTGTGCATCCGAGCTCGTCTACGGGACCACCATTCGGTTGCCGGGGCAATTTGTTGCTCCCAGTCAGACTAGCAGTTGTGCTGATCTCAGCGATTACGTGGATAGACTCAAGCAACAGATGCAGGACTTGAGAGCTCAGCCTCCTCGTGTTTCTCAGCGTCAGTCACAGGTTCATCCTGATTTATCTACTTGTACACATGTTTTCGTGCGACATGATGCTGTGAGGAAGCCGCTACAACCTCCGTATGATGGTCCTTTTCGGATTCTTCGCCGTTCTGACAAGTTTTTCACTCTCGATGTGCGTGGAAAACATGGTAGTGTCAGTGTCGACAGACTGAAGCCGGCATACATCGATTCAGAGTTTTCTAAGGTTCCTCCTTCTGACAAGTTTCCTCCTTCTGACAAGATTCTTCCTCCCGTCAAGGCTCCTCCTCTTGTCAAGGCTCCTACATCACGTTTGAAGGATGTACGCCCTCCTGTTTCTCCAACGCCTACTCCTCCTCCAGTGAAGACGACCAGGTCAGGGAGACACGTTCATTGGCCTGCACGTTTTGTACAGTATTTTGCAGTGAGTTGAACACTACTTGTATATCTTCATCGATTGCTTCCTTTTTCATATCTTCTCAAGCAACAATCTAGAGGGGGATTATATGTAGTGAATTTATGCTCCATTATAGTGTCAACGAACTTTATGTATTAATGTTTTGATATTGCCTTGTTGTGCCGACAACTTTTGAGAAATTTACGCTGATAATTTATGCAGTTTTCCTGCGACGTCGTATGTTTCACATTCTTGACACATTTTGGCACCTGCCTTCACATATCTCGTCGCCATGGTTTGTTTTCGTAATGTGACCAATCACAGCTTCCGCTGGTCACGTTTTCGCCACGGAGCTGGGGATTTCGTTACTTAGCCTGCATGATCTCGTAAGATCATCACGTATTGGATTGATTCACTTTAATAGCGATCTTCGCGATTTTTCATCCAGCAGCTACGGCGACATAGTGTAGCGTTTTCCGTTGGATTTCCACTAGTACACGCCAGTGGTTTCTTCACGACAACTGTTAATAGCGAACTGCTTGTTTTCTCTTCGCGACTCGACATCTCGTGACTTCAATTCTGACACTTATTTCACTTGGAATACGCGGTTTATTTACAACGCGCCAGTGGTTATTTTCGTGTACTTTCTTCCTGGGCTAGCATATTTTGATTTACGCTTGTGCTAGCCCGAGGTGTTTATATTTACGTTACTTCATTTTTGCCACAACTTTAGAAGAACGCGATCCGCTTCTCGTACTTTAGCCGAGGCCTCCGGTTATTAGATAGCGTTTATATTACCAACTCTTGCCACAACTAGACTCCACTTCTTCAGTCTTCAGTCTAGTATTTTGTATATAGTCGTCGGGGACATTTACTACGAACACTCCCTCTGTTCCCCAACATTTAGGAGTGTCAATTTCTACAATTCTTCTTCAACGTGTTACACTCGACATTGTATATTGATCAACACACATCGCGATCGCCATTGTCATCTTCATACTACATATATAGGATCACTCTCAAGTTTCTACACACCAAAAGACAGTGGTGAGTAAAAGTCTAGCTCGTACTCATTATAGTCAGCATATAATTTTTACAAGAGTACACATCTATTAAACTCAAGACCGAGATATGCCATACAAGATCCAATTACATTGGACATTCAACATGTGCAGACTTGTACACAAATATCTAAACTGAACATCGAGATATGATATCATACGAAATATATACACCATGATGTTCATTTCGCATTACATGTGCAAACCTATTTCGGCAGTGCAAAAGATAGTTCATACTAACTTGCCATATCGTCGTTCAGGAGGTCGTTTGCCAGACGTCTGTGATTAATCGCAATCAGGGCTCTCCTCAATTCTTCACGTTCTTCGGACCTTGTAGTTGTAGTATTTTCCCTCCAATCCCGAAGCATGCTAAGTGTTCCCCTGTATGTAACATTGTGGTATCTTACGTTTGTTTGTATGTAACGTTGTATATCCGGAGGTTGAAAGCCCAATTCTCCGCCTAGACTGTCGATGTCAGCATCCTTATGAATCTGCCAAGCTATTTGCCTGAGAAGGTCGTCAAAATCGTGCCCCCTGGAATCGTCAGTAGGTCTATATTTATAAGGGGAAAAAAATGTTACTGTTTAGTTAATAAAAATAATCTCAGTTGACCGATTTCACTGGTTTGAAGTTTATTGTTCCACATTTACATGTACATCAACAAAAACTAAGATTCATTCAAGCTAAAGAGTCGGTTATAAAAACAGGAAGGCCTAAATAACTAGTTCATAATCTGGCCGATTCTTCATATTAGGGACTTTTCGATTTGCGTGGACGTGGACGTTAAGGCACTGGCAGTCACGTGTGACGTCTTTTTAAGGCACTGACAGTGCCTTAAAAGGATGTCACACGTTCAGTCCACGTTCTCGTCGTGCAAATCGAAAAGTCCCTATTATATTCCCTACAACTGATTCAAGCCGCCGAAGATGGCGTTATCAACGAACTCAAAATACGCTCACCAGCCCGCGTCTTGCCCCCCTAACCTAGCCATTGTACAGCTTCTTCTTCTACTTCTTCTTATCGAGTCACTACACAAGTCCCGTCCAGTGGTCCACACAGACTTTGGCACGGCAATTCACGGCTTCCAGGTCATCTTGGATGCATGGCTCTGGCAGGAGTGGGCAGACTAGCAGGTGTTCCAATGTCTGTTCCTGGCCGCATTCACATGCTGTTAGTTCGTCTCCTAGACACCACCTCTGCATTGGGACTCTGCATCGTCCATAGCCAGTTCTTAGGCGGTTGAGGCTTAGCCAGGTAGGCCAAGTCTCACTGGAGCCGGTTGCGAAGGATTCCTTCGGGCTGAGGAAGAGTTTATGTGGAGTGGTCTGAAGGTGGTTAGACTACAAAGTCATCCTTTGGTTGTGAGGGCTGGTATTCAGGGGCTCTACAGAGTGCAGAAATCTGTGTCTGGATTTGAGCCGCTTGCCCACTGGCTGTTGTTCGAAGAGCAGGTAGATGTCTTCTACTTTACTTGGCCTAAGGCAACCAGTGATCGCTCTGCAAGATGAATTTAGAGCTGGGTCGATCTTGGATGAATGGGCCGACCTACTCCATACTGGTGATGCATACTCCGCAGCAGAGAAGCAAAGCGCAAGGGCTGTCGTCCGGATTGTTCTGGCATCAGTCCCCCAGTTGGTGTTGGCTAGCTTCTTAAGGATGCTGTTGCGGGCTCCAACTTTTGCCTTTGTGTTGGCAATGTGGTTCTTGTAGGTAATGGAGCGATCCAGTGTGACGCCTAGGTAGACTGGGATGGGGGTGTGCTTAGTCTTTTCCCATACCAGCTGATCCTTAGTTGATGGTTGGCATCCCTGTTCTTGAGGTGGAATGCGCGTATCTGAGTTTTATCTGGGTTAGCATAGTATGGGATGAGACCGGCGAGGGCATCACTAAGGGAATTTTCCAACTTCACAAAGGACTGGTTCTGGGTGGCGATGCAGAGATCATCGGTGTAGAGGAAGCTCCTGGTGTTTGGGTGGATCTGTTGGTCGTTCGTGTACACGTAAAAAAGCAGCGGTGCAAGCACACTTCCGTGTGGTAGGCCATTTTCTGTCTGCGCCATCTGTTGTGATTGCCATTGAGAACCACAAAATATCGCCGATTGGACAGTAACGTCTGGATGTGTCCAGACAGTCTCACGTCCTTTGTCAGCTCAAAGATCTTCCTGGTAAGGATTCTCTGGTTCATGGTGTCGTAGGCAGCAGAGAGATCAATGAAAGCAGCTCAGTTGATTAGCTTACTCTCATACCGGTCCTCGATGAACTGAGTGAGGTTTAGGAGTTGGCCAGTGCAAGATTTTCCTGGCCTAAACCCTGCTTGTTCCGGAATGAGATGTTCATCCACGAATGGGGCGATGCGGTTGAGGATAAGCCTATATGTATGGCACAGTAGGGAGATAGGCCTGTAGCTCTTTGGACTGGCTGCGTCTTTGCCAGGCTTCGACAGGGCAATAACTTTTGATTTCCTCCAGAACTTTGGGATTTTGTTGGTACCCAAACATTCGTTGAACATTTTGAGGAGCCTGTTGAGCGCACCTGGTCTGAGTTGTTTGATCTGCTCGTAGAGGATGTCATTAAGTCCAGCAGCTTTATTGTTTTTCATTGCTTTGATGGCAGCAAGCAGGTCGTTCATGGTGAACGGTCTAGTGAAGTCTGGGACATCTTGAGAGCTTGGAGCGTCTGGGACCTTAGGGAGCCTGGCTCTTCTGGGGGTGATGATCAGGGTTTCCCCGGCCATTCACTAGGAGTTGGTGGGCAACTTGGTTGGCAGTGACTTGAGATCTTGGTTGGGCCTTTTTATAGTCGTTGCCCAGTACCCGGGTCGTTTTCCATGCTTTCCTGCTGCTATGTGTCATGTCAGTGGATTGTATGAATTCCTGCCACTTCCTCCTTCTAGATTCACCAATTTCCTTGGTCAGATTTTCTCCAGATTCCAGTGTCTCCTCACTAAAGGGGTCCACCTGGAAGTGTTAGATGTAGTCTTCATACATCACCTTGGAGTGGTCCGGCAAGCCTTGAATGTAGCTTGTGTGACATCCTCGGGGGATGTTACGCCTTGAGGATTCCTTCATCAACTCTACAAAGGTGTCGTAGTTTGGGGGGGGGGGGTGGCAGGTAGGTCCTGGATGTAGGAGTCAAAGTCCTTAGCGAACTTTTCCCAGTTTGCCTTCCTCAGGTTGAAACGACGTCGGAACGGTACTGCTACCGGGGTAATGACTGCATTAACCTTAAGCCCTATCGGTCGGTCCTGAGAGTGAGGGATTGGGTCGAGAATGACTTTCTCGCACTGGTTAGCAATCCTGGTAGATGTAAATATCAGGTTAGGGTTGTAGCCACGTCTCCACCGCTGTATTTGATTGGATTAATAGGAACCTATACGTCATGCGCTAATCATACATATTCATGAACACACGCACACAGAATCTGATGCGATAATTTTTCAATTCATACATAATTTAAAAGTGCATTGCTATGTTTTCTTAGAATAAATGACATTGCGAGAAAATCGGGAGGTTTACCGTAAACGAAAGACTACCCAGGACGTAACCTGTTCTTAATCATTGCGACATACTGGTTAGTCCAGAATCTGGCCGATTTTATTTTGATCTCCACCACACCGTACCAATGTGAATATTCATATATCAAAACATAAATATGCAGCGCTAGGATGGCTAGGTTAGGGGGAAAAGACGCCACCAGCCAAGCCTTAGCTTCTGATCACGCCATCTCCGGCTGTTAGAAAGTAAGTAGCGGGAGGTCGTGGCGCATGAAGATCAAAATTAATTAGACCAGATTCTCGACTAGTAAATGACTTGAATAAACTAATTGATAATGTATGGCAATCGTGGCAAAGAAATACAAAGTTTTGAGGGAAATGTAGATACGACAGTGAAAGAAAAATCGTTGCAAAATGTGAGGAACCTATACAGGGTGAGTCAGAAAAAATATCCCACTTTTTAAAAGTTGTATTGTTTGAAGTATGAATATTTAATTATGGGTTTCATGATAATTATGTCTTGATAGAGTTACGCTCCCAGTACATTTAGGTACCATTTTCATTTGAATTCCTTCATATTAAAAGTATAAAGTATATGAAAAAATGTTTTTTTTTTCTTCCCGATAAATGTTTCTTGAGAATGTGACATTATTATCAAATATTACATTTTAAAGGTACAATGTCCCAATTGCAGGCCAACAAAATTAAATGGTTAAATTCCAACGGCATTTGAAAGATAATACTTATTTAGAACTTCCCTTAAAAAAGGGGGCTTGAAAATGTCTTTAAATGGGAAAATAACGACTATTAGCTGTCAAATCGAATTGGGAGCTTTAGAGCCAATAAGTAATAGTCTTGATTTTCAGACCATTGTATCGAATGGTCATACGTTTTATGCTGCGCAAAGATTCAATCAGTTTAATCTTGGCCATCACAAGAAGTGGGTTATTGATGTAGACAAATGCTCATGTACCCTTTACATGATATTAACCTGCACTTGCTACTCTCCACCCGGTGTCAAATGGGTACCCGGTAGGATGCGGCCGTCATTGTTGGTCAAACAGCTTGTGAGCGTCAAGTAACGCCCGGCTGGAATGCTCCCCAGGGAGTGGAGATTGTGCACACATTGTGTGCGGGCAAGCACTGAATCCAATTACCGGGGTAATAGTATATTTGTAAAACGCTTAGAGTAATTTTTATTAAGCGCTATATAAAAATTAAATATTATTATATTATTTACAGCTCATTTCATGTTCGTTATTACCAAAGAAGAAAAAAGCCAGTCAGTCACTCAATAGTGTCTGACAGTGAAGTCTAGCAAATAAACAGGTTTCTTTGCATAATTTGAGTAAGGACACTGCTGACGTTTAAATTTCACAGATAGGACATACATGACATATTCATAATTCCGGCAAAGTTCTATAGAATTTGAGGTTGTCTGCAAAAGGAATGTTCCTTTTGCAGACAACCTCAAATTCTATCTTTAAAGTATGCAACAAAGACCCTACTGAGTTCAACCAGTCCCGTTTTCATTATTGAGTTACGAGAAACACAAAAAACAACTTTACACATGCACACACACACGCACACACACCCAACATACACACACACACACGCTCACGCAGACGTATCTTGACGTTCTACTCACATTTCAACCTTGGATCGTGAAGGGGTGTCCTGTTTTGTTATCCTTTCTTCGATTCCTAGTATCATGAGAGTAAATAATGATAATAAAATAATTGTTTGGGTGACTTTGGGGTTCCCTTATGCTTTAGTGAGAACGCGCACATATAAAGTGAAATGAAGTGACTGATAGCTAAAAGGAGATATATATATATATATATATATATATATATATACCATGTTTCTTAGAATTCTCGACAGGTGGAATCAAAAGTTGATATGTGATTTCTTAGTGTCACGTCAACTGTATAATGTATATCAAATGTATTTGAAACAAGAATGCAATAAAATACACACAATATACATATATATAAATGTATATATATATGTATATATTTTATGACGCAATTGTGTTTCGTCACTAATTGACATTTCATTTTCACCCCCTCCCCCATCCAAAAATAGTAATATGATGATGAAACCAATCATATCTTTAGACGACAAAATGAGAAACGAAACATGTAATGAAACAGGCTGCTAACAACGAATATCCGTCACAAATATTTAAAGGGCTGCACCTATTCTATCCCTCTATTTTCTCTGTAAAAATTAGAACTTAAAAAAAAACAGGGACGGTATTCTAAGATTCATTTTATCTCAGTGAGATAAAGTACATTTATTATCTTTTTTCTATCGGTATTCTGAGAATCATCGCAGCGGGATTTTAACTTTCTAAGAGAGAGAGAGAGATGAAATAGCTCATTACCTATTTTAACTTTACTTCGATTTTTGAGGTAAAATAAGATGGGCATTAGCGTTAAAGGTCGGGTGAAAACCGTGAAATCCAAATATAAGTTGATTCCTATTGATGCGCAGGGCTGCATACAATTCATACTTTGTTATTCAAACATCTAAATATATTTCATAGATTTTTAAATATTGTTTACATTTTTTTCTCAGACCTGCTAAGCTCCACCCTAAAGAATTGCTCCAGATCTCATTAATCTTGTGACATCATCTGTCAAACATTAGTGAGCTAACAAAGACAGTTGAATGTAACTTCCCTCATCTCATCACATGCTCACAAAATAATTCATTATTTCATACAATACCTCCATATTACCTTCCTTTTCCTGGTGATGCAATAGCACGTCTGACATAGCAACTCCTATGTTGGTAAATATGGTCTATTATAAACAGGCGGTAAGCTCTGGTGAAGCTACATACCACTGTCTGTTTTTAGCTCAATATTGATTAACAGATGATGTCACAGGATAAAAGATATCTGGAGCATTTTCTTAGGGTGGAGCTTAGCATGTCTGAGAAATTTATTTTACAAAATATTAAAAATTCTATGAAATATATTTAGATGTTTGAATAACAAAATATGAGTTGTATGCAACCCTGCACATCAACAGGAATCAACTTATATTCGGATGTCTCCCCACCTGCGTAACATATGTATTACTACAATGGGCATGCAAGAGGTAATAGATTGAGATGAGACGAAAGATAAAATATGAGATACCTCATGATATCAATTTTGATGGTAAAGTCGCTTAACCTAAACTTCTAGTTATTTCAATTTAGCGATCATTTCATATCTGTCTTGTGACGTTTATGCAAAAACCGTGAGGTCAAGTTCTACCATGCACATTACCAATAGGATGTAATTTTGCCGCAATACTGTATGTCCTTCATGATAACCTATGAAATGTTGATAAGCAGGGATTAGAACAACTAAGCATCTCCATGATATATTTTACCTTGGAAACGTGTGTTGAATTTGATCGTCTGTGTAGAGGTTTGACCCACTTCAAGTGTCACTAATGTCTCCTCACTCTCCTCGGGTAGAGCGAGCGGAAAGTACTCTGTCACTTTCGTTTGCGACCTCATGTCGCTGAACTGAATAACCTGAAGAAATTGCCCGATTATATAATTAATTTGCATTCATGACTGTATAAAATATGCGCCAAAACGCAGATGTAGAGAGTTCTGATGAAAATACTGAAGAAAAATTATCTTTATTCTCGAAATTTGTCGGATCAATTTTATCGCTTTGAATCTAATTTCGTCAAAATAAATTAAACTTCTTCATCCCCGGCTACTAACGTACATTTGCAAGAACCAATTTCGTCATTTTTTAACGTATGTTTTACGTTACACCTTTTCCTTTCTACCCGAAATCTGCTATGTGTACGTGTAAAAAAGAATATATATTTAAACAGTGCGTCTCAGAAAAAATGAAACTGAGAATTATCGATGTTTTTAATCATTATTTAATCACAATTATAATCAATAAATGACACATATTTGGTAAGCTTAGATCCTCCTCTTTTATTTGATCGACTCACATGATGCATATTTCACGCACGAGTGATTAAAAAGAATTTGAAGAAAGGGTACCAAAAAGTCATTTGGCGAACGGTATCTGAATTTCAAAGAGAAAATCAAATTTCCAGAAAAGTCATTTTGTCTTCTTTCATATTACACCTCAATCAGGAAAAAATGAGCCAGGAATAACAAAGTTCTGTTTGTATAAAGTTATGCTTGCATTTCTATAATTTTATTCAACGAATCCGTTCCACTGGCTGCCTGCCGTAAGAGAAAGAAGACGAAAGACTTCATACATGGCTAACGTCAACGAAATGGAGTGGTGAGTAGAACTCTGTTTGTTGCTACGGCAGGCAGCCAGCCAGTGAAAACGAATTCGTTTAATAAAGTTATGGAAATGCAAGCATTACTTTAAACAAACAAAACTTATTTCCTGATTGAGGTGTCATATTGAAGCGCAAAAAATTAACTTTCTGGAAATGTGATTTTCTCTTTGAAATTTAGATACCGTTCGCCGAATGACTTTTTGGTACCTTTTCTTCAAATTCTTTTTAATCACTCATGTGTGAAATATGCATCGTAAGAGTTGCATCAAATGAAAGAGGAGGATCTAAGCTTTACAAATATGTGTCATCATTAATTATAATTTATGATAAAACATTGATAATTATCGCTTTCGTTTTTTATGGGACGCACTGTATAAATATATAAATCTATTCCTAGAAGCGTAGTTCTATGAATATTAATTTGTAAATACATCACCATCAGAATGATTTAATTGAGTTCATTGGCACCTTGTTAAAACTGTTCTCCTTTTTGGCTCTGCGTTGATTGTTCTACCTTTTTATTATGAGCTGTTCTTGTTTCCACATGCCCCTTGTTTGAATTTATTTTAACTCCGAGAACCACAGTACACTTACATGCACATCAGATTTGGGACTCTTCTCACCCAGCTGGCAAGCAACTGTTAGCATTCCCTGTCGAAACACAATATCATCGTCATCGCCCTTCACAGGTTGGAAATAGGGATCATTTAATGCATGGACATCGTTCTAAAAAAATATGTGTACAAAACGCATTATGATAAAGTTATCTGAAAATTTTCAAGAAGATATAATAATAATAATAATAATAATAGCTCGTTCTTATAAAGCGCTTTTCAGGACCGGAGGCCCTCTCAAAGCGCTTTACAAATAAGTATATTATTACCCCGGTCATTGGATTCAGGCTTACCCGCACATAATGTATGCACATTCTCCACTCCCTGGGGAGCATTTCAGCCAGGCGTCATTTTTACAAGCGCACACTTGCTAATCTAACCACATTAGCTTTCGCATCCTACCGGGATCCTATGTACACTTGTATTAAACAATTATTCTCGGATTTATGTGTTTTCAACTAAGGAACGCGCTGGAATCGTCCTTAGAAATAAGCTGTCGTTGAATGGGTCAACGAATTTATTTAGATCAGTGAAAATGGGCTTTATCTCTCCGGAAAATTGGAAAACCAAGATGACGTCCAAAATGGCATTAAATGCCAGAAACAGTCAGACCAGTTGTTGTTGTTGTTGTTTGGGGTTTTAAGGCTGATCTAAAAAGACTATTTCTGCCAGGCTGCACTGTTTTTTTAAAAAGTTGTTCATCATTGATGACTGGATGGCGCTGTTTCTGTTCCTCTTCAGTGGGTATCATGTACTGTGCAGCTTCCGTTTATTTGATGGTGCGGGCAATAATTTAGGTGTCGACCATGAACACGGTGCGAGTATTTTATTAATAGCACAAAACGTCGTGATCTTTTAGATACCTTGTTGACCATACATTGCGAGATAAACAATTATCACAAGCGATATCATTTTCGAAATAACAAATTGTCTGATTACCCATTTTTGGTCATGTGGCTTCTTAACGAACCGAACCTCTAGTATTGGTATTCTGGAAGGAGGCAAGAGTCTGGGAAGAAACGGCATGCATGACAGTAATATCCCCCTCATAAATAGCCAGTCCCAAAATACGGCAAAGAATCCTCCAGAAAAATGGCTGAGTGAGACCTCTAGCCACCGTTCTTGTACTGAACAAATACTGTTGTCGGGATCTGAAATCCGTTTAGGTGTACCTTTCAAATGAAACAAAATAATTCAATTCAATAAAAAGATAAAGGAAACTATTTAACTCTCAATTATTTTCTTAGATCTAAGTTTTAACATAATTATGCATCGATTTTTTTTTGCGATTGGAATACAATGTAAAAAGGTGAACAATTACAAATACAAGAGTAACTTTATTATGTAATTGTTTGTACCACAATACATGTAATCGTTGTCGATACGAGGACTAGATATTGATGTATTTGTCAATTCAATGAAAAAATATTTCCGTCACAAAATCAAAATTAAAAACATTTTCATGGAAATTTCTGTCATGAATCTTCCCTGAGTATATAAGGGAAGAACAAAAATCGAGCACATAGGTCTCAATTTGTTAATGAAGGAAATAAAAATTAATTTTCTGATGACCGTTATTAATCTATCCTTATAACAAACTACCCACCGTGAAATTGTCTGTGACCTTTTTTATTTAATGTATAGTAATTGCATTTTATACAGCCCCTAAAACCGAATTCGTTTAAATTTGTGGAACTGATTGGGATGCAAACATTATCATAATGGGTGGATCATGACATTACGTGTACATGTATTACGAATTCATTATGTATGACAATCAACATCAGAGGCTTTATTCAACAAATGGACATCCTCACATTAAGCTATTTTTTGCAATATTGCCATTTAATTCGGGCCGTGTTTTGTAACTTTTGCGTTGATATAACCTACTGGAAACAAATCAAAGTAATAAAGTCAGGGTATGGTGAATTATACTGGTAATTTTGTTACCAAATTGTCAAATTGAGTAAATATGAGGTTTAGAATGGGTGTCAACGTTTATGAGCCTTTCTGAGAACCATTCTTAACTTGTATTGACGTATCCTGAGTTCCCGACTGGTGTTATAAACATATTGTGTGAATATTTTTCAAGCATTGACGAAGCCGACATCGCTATCCTAAAATTTAGAAACGGCATTTATCATATTTCATTGATCATAGTTATATCAGATCTTATGTCATATTTGATACTAAATGTTGTGACAATATACACACAGTTATAACTTATAACCATAGTTCGCAAATTGCGAGATATCGGGAGTTTATGCATCCCCACATTAAACACGTTAAATTATGTAAAGTATGCAGTGCCAATGATGGCCACATATGACCTTGACTTGCAGAGGCGAGTGTCCCCCCCCCCCATTACCAAAAGAAACATGAAAATAAAAGTTAGAATATTAGAAATATCATAACTCATTCCATACCAATTTTGTTTGATTAGGATTCGGATTCTAGACATATGCCAATGCGGGGATACATCCAGTAGATTATATGCCAGTTCACACACTATTATGTGATTGACACACAACCCGAACATGTTTATACAGTTATACTGAAAACGTAATTTAGTTACCCGACTTATTCCAGGAATACAGTATTGTCTGTACTTTGTTAGGAGCAGTGACTAATGCACAGTGAGGTATTATCAACGTTGCCGGTTTCTTAAAGCGTAGCCCAGACGGATAACACTGGAAGCCATGACTGACTAGCAGCTCGCTCTCTTTGAGTGTGAGGCCATTTGGAATCTCCGTCAGTACCTGAAGGCTGATTTTCTCATCTTTCCTAAGGGCACCAGGTGGAATGTGGAGTTTAAACCCATGGGATTTGGTATACAGCGTTCCTCCAAGGGCTCCAAACTTTCCAGTTGCAGATCTACCATCTGATAAATATGACAGCAATGCAAATATCTATTAACTATGAGGCGCCGTTTGTAAACCTATTATTTAGACAAATTATATGTTATATAACCATTATTTAACAAATAATAACCATTATTTACATATAATGCAAGTAAATGTACATTTTTATTTGTATATAATTCTTAACGCATTTTCATTATTTATAAATAATTACAATTCAGACTTCATTATTTATAAACAATTACAATTCACATTTCCATTATTTATAAATAATGACAAAGTACGTTTCATTATTTATATATAATTGCCATTATTTATAAATAATTACAATTCACACTGTCATTATTTATATATAATGAAAAGCGTATTTCCATTATATAATATATAATGAAAAGCACATTTCCATTATATAATATATAATGAAAAGTCATTTCCATTATATAATATATAATGAAAACCAAATTTCCATTATTTAATATATAATGAAAAGCACATTTCCATTATATAATATATAATGAAAAGTACATTTCCATTATTTAATATATAATGAAAAGCACATTTCCATTATTTAATATATAATGAAAAGCGTATTTCCATTATATAATATATAATGAAAAGCGTATTTCCATTATATAATATATAATGAAAAGCACATTCCATTATATAATATATAATGAAAAGCACATTTCAATTATATAATATATAATGAAAGGCGTATTTCCATTATATAATATATAATGAAAAGCACATTTCCATTATATAATATATAATGAAAAGCGCATTCCCATTATATAATATATAATGAAAAGCGCATTTCCATTATATATTAAACAATGATTGTGTATGCAAATGTCAAAGGTTGGTAACGCCCATAATATGAATATTCATGAGCTTGAATGCTATTATTATCCTCTATTCCAGGCACCTTTCCATGTTGTGTTCTTTGTGCATTCTTATCAGAAATCCTACGTGTGGTAAATAAGTCTCTGTATCACTATTCTCCTTCTTATTTGTATGCAGATTTGGGTATAATGATTGATAACAGTAATCATCCTCATTATTTTAATAAGAAATGTTTCTATCTGTGATGGAAGTTTTTATGTACGATTGCCTGATCTGAAGACAAGACTTTCGGTGCATGCATATTTAATGTATGACGTCACCCACACGGAGTGAGAGTTCTAGGTTTTCTTTGAAAGTTTGATGGTGAGTACAGCTGTAATTACGTTCAAATCTCGTAAATTGAATCATATTTATAAACATATCTGCTGATAGTAGGAATCTGCTGATTTGTCTGTACATTATGAAGTGGTTTAAAATGGTTATATCTGATGAATTTAGGAGTAATCAACACTCGAACTTTTGATTCGGTATTTATCGTCGTGAGAAATATTTCAGCTCGATTGCCATCGTGCACGCAGTCACTCCTTGATCCTTGGCCCAAACTTTCGGGCGAGACCCTCTGTGAAAATTAGATACGAGTATAGATCTATGGTCCATAGGCATAGGCAGATCACTTCACTAATCACTATATAGCGCTAGCTGCATCAATGATCCAAGCTTTTTGTTACTTTTAGGACCAACTGTTGAATAACTACTTCATAGTTGGGTCAGAAGAAAGTTAATAATAGCTAACACTAAAAAGCATGGTCACAGTTGACATGATCATGAGTTGTGAACAAGCGCCAAAATTTGGACCAGATACCGAGATAGACGTGTACGACTACGAGAGTAGAAAATGTGAGGCCTAGGCCTACAGACCAGTAAATAATTTGACTACCTGTGAACAGGCGCTGATCCAGGATTTCTTAAGTTAGGGGGGGGGGGCCAAATTTGAAATTATGCAAGCCAAATATTGGTACGTAAATAGTGACACTGCACCGGCAGTGGCAAAATAAAAAAAACGAGGGGGGGGGGGTGGGGGTAGACAAAAAAATCTGCACCAACCCATTCTTACATGCAGGCCTATCTAAACGTTTCTCTAAGTAGGTGGGGGGGGGGGGGGGAGGGAGGTATTTACGATCAGATAGAGCGTTGTGAAATTGGCGTGGTGTCTAAGGGCGAAGAACCTGCGGGGGTCAAGGGGTGGAACCTCCAGAAGCTCAGGGGTATAGGCATTTAATTACGGTCAGATGAGCATATTTTGAAACCTTACGTGTAATACCGGCATGACACGAATTGGTGTGGGGTCCAGGGGGCAGAGCCCCCAGAAGCTCAGGGGTTTTATACATTACATTACCTTCAGATGAGCATATTTTTATACCTTATTTTGTGTCACTGGCAGGTCACGAATTGATGTTGGGTTTTTAGGTGATAGATAATGGTCAGATAAGCATCCAGGGGCCTGCCTTATGGCCATTGGTTGGGTTCAGGGGTCAGAGCCCCGGAAGCTTAGGGGTTTAGGCATTTAATTACGGTCAGATGAACATATTATGATACCTTATTTGTGACACTGGCAGGACACTAATTGGCGTCACTATTCTTTCTTTCTTTCTTTATGAATTTGCCATTGTCCCACAAACGCATTAAAAAGTATAATTTATTAAACATTGAGGAAAAATCTCGGAAAATTATGTCATTTCAGCAACATTTGTAAATCACTGGTATCGAATTAGAAATAAACCACGTTTGAATTATATTTGGGGGGCACCTGTCGCCCCCCCCCCCCCCCATCAGTACCCCAGTGCCCCTCCCCCCCCCCCGATCCACACTTGGTTGGCGGGATTAATCGCAACTGTTCTCCCCTTCTTATCACCCCTTTTCTTATCTTCTTCCTCTTTTTTGTTCCCTTTTAGCTCTCTATCCCTTTCCCTTCCTTCTCCTTTTTTTTTTTGGGGGGGGGGGGGAAGAGGAGGGAGGAGGAGGCAAGGGCCTTTGCTCCCCCCCCCGAACTACAACTTGTTGGCGGGAACATTGCAACTGATATCCCCCTTCTTTTCTTCTTCCTCTTTTTTTCCTTCCCTTTATCCCCTCTTTACTTTTCTTCTTTCCCTTTTCTTCCTTCTCTTTTATTTTTTGATGGGGGGGGGGGGGGGGGAGAGAGGTTACAGCTGGGAGGCACGGCCCTTTCGGCCCCCCGATCTCCTTCTTTTCCCCCTTTTCTTTTCTTCTTCCTCTTCTTTTTTCCCTTCTTTTCCTTCTCTCTCTCTTTTTTTTGCGGTGGGGGGGGGGGGGGGGGCATCCGGATCCGCGCCTGCCTGTGAATGTGATACTCGTAGTCGTACAGAGTCTCGTAGCTGTCTAACAAATTAAAAACATGATCCCCCAAAATTAGACCACTGTATACAGGGGTACATAAAGTGGTGCCTGTGTGTTTCTTAAACTCTTTGTTGGCTTAGCCTTATTTGCCTCTACTCTAGGCTCTATCTTTGAATTTTTGTTTGCTGTAAACACGATTAAGTTTTCTCTGTCACATATAGATCTAGGTCCATATCTATTTTGCGTTTTTTCAATTTAATAGAATGAACAGAATGACATGGATCTGGATCATCCAGAGACTGTAGATCAACTAGATCTGGATCAAGAAATTGAATATAAATTTCAATGTTAGATAATGAAGGAGGGCTTTTTTGGTAAAGAGAAAATCCAAATTAAAATAGAACAGTTAATTCTGCAAATGCTCATCAATTTTTAAATAATCATGCTCATTTCCTTTTATTCTAAGAATTAAATTCCCCCCCCTCTCTTTTACAGGAAAATGTACAGAGACTTGTCGCAGTTAATGCAGTACCAAATGCTTGCTTTCTTGGAGTATGTGCTAGAAACAAGAATGTCCTGGAGAAAACAGACCACCACAAGAGAAGGTAAACATATTTACTTTTGATCTAACTTGATCTGTTTAGTTTTTTCAAGTAAAACAAAATTTTGAAATAGGTGAGGTCAAGGTCAAGCTGAAGGGGATGCAAAGGGCTGGTTTGAGAAGTATGTATTCATGGGATGGCTATGTATGAATCCACACAAGCGCGTAGCCAGGATATCATTTTAGGGGGGCGGTAGTGAGCACGCGAAGCGTGCGAATCACTTAAAGAGCGCGCGTAACGCGCTCCCTAGGGGGGTGGGTGCAGGGAGGGGGGAGTCTCCCGCGCGAAGCATGAAAGCTTTGAAAGAAGACGATTCGTTGTACCTTTCTCGACTCATAATCCTTGTCTGAATTCAGTCCGCCCCTCCAGCGTCAAACGTATTATTAAACAGAGAAGACGATTCGTTGTACCTTTCTCGACCCTTATCTGTATTCAGTCCCCCTCTTTCGAAGTG